>LOEQ01006675.1:85495-105623 GCA_001685075.1 Bramus lutescens | reverse complement strand
TAGCCTCATGGTGGAGGTACTGGCCAGAGCCATGTTTATTGCCACAACTCTATGTCATTTCAAATTCCCTGCCACCACCAAGAAGCATGCTGTTGGCTATTCATAAACATCATTTAAGTGTTTGTGGTGGGGCTGCAAAGGTTGTTTTTTTCAGCTAAAGCAGAGTCAGGAAGCCTCTCTTAAATGAGGCTAGCTTGCTTACTGTAAACAGAGTCTACCTGAAAAAAAATGCTACCAAGAAGTCATGCTTAACTCTGTTCTTTTTTGTCTAGAATTCCTTATACTCTCTCAGGTTTTAAGTGGATTTAGTTGTCCATATTGGTGCCATTTGTTGACTGAGGTTTCTGTCCTGCCTGATCCTACAGCCGTTCAGCACCAATGAAACACACAGAAACTTACGTTAATTATAAACTAGTTGTCCTAGTAATTAAGGATTTTCTTATTAACTAATTCTTACATTTTAAATTGGCTCATTATTCTTGTCTATGTTAGCCACATGGCTTGGCACCTTTGTCAGTGAGGCATTTTCATCTTGCTCCTCTGCATTTGGGTGACGACTGCAGACTGAGCTTTCCTCTTCCCAGAATTCTCCTGTTTTCATTGCTCTGCCTCTATTTCCTGCCTGGTTGCCCCACCTATACTTCCTGCCTGGCTGCTGTCCAATCAACGTTTTATTAAAATACAAGTGACAAATCTTTACAAAGTACAAGAGCATTGTCCCCCAGCAGAGATGTTATTTTTGGAGACCTGGGATGTTAACCTTTGTCAGTTTAGCACCTCTCATGAATCTGAGTTCTGACTTGTGAGGAAGGGTCCAGAGCTCTAAGTCTCTTTTCATCAAAATGTTTGTACTATTTTCCAGGCAGTCTTCTAAACAGAAGAAGGCAATTCAGACTGCCATCCGCAAAAATAAAGAGGCCAACGCAGTGCTGGCCCGCTTGAACAGTGAGCTTCAGCAGCAGCTTAAGGTAAGGAACGGTTCCCACATTTGAATTCCCTCACTTTACCTTGACTTTGTGTTTTGATTATCAAATCTCCATTCCTTTTTACTAAGACCCACCTTTGTCCTTAATGCTCTCTTAGTCAGTGGAGAATGAGTGTATTTAAGTTTCCATGGTTGGTTCTTGAATGCTTAGACTAAGATTAGTAACTTCAATATGGAGGTTGTATACCATGTAGGAAACAAAACCACGAACAAACTCTCTATTCTTTGTTGCCCAAAACTTCTGAGTAACATCATAATTGTTTAGATATTCTATGAATGATGCTACACTTTTGTGGAAGTAGGCAGCCTGGGTTAATCCCTTTTCTGGTACCTTGGAAACAGGTCCATTTCACTTTCTCAAGGACATTAGCCCTGTTTTTCTCCCTTGTTTCTCTCCATCAGATTCTCAGGCTGTTCTAACTACGTACCACAAATGCAGCGAATTTAATACAATAGTGCTTTATTCTCTCATGGCTCTGGAGTTTGAAATCAAGGTGTCATCAGAGCTGTGCTGTCTTTGAAGGCTTTAGAGATGATTCCTTTTTTTTTTTTCCAACTTCCCAACTCCAGGGAATTCCTGGTAATCCTTGCCTTTCCTTGACCTGTACATAAAAAGCTTCACTATCTGTATCTATTGTCACATGGCATTCTTCTGGTGTCTTGTCTGTTATCTGTTCTTATTGTATCTTTCTGATTAAGGGCACCAGCCACCAGATTAGGGCCCAGAATAATATAGCATGGTGTCATCCTCACATGATTCTGTTTGTGTGTAAATTCATGTTTACAGGTCCTGGGAGTTGGGGCTTGAACGTGTTTTGGTGGGATGTATGATATTATAGGGTCATTCTCACCCCATACATACACAACTCCAGCATTAGTCCTTCCCCTTGGGTAATTACTGCTTCATTTCTCTGCTCTCCTTCATACGCATTTTCTTAGAAATTATCCTCACTCACTGTTTTTACTTTCTCACTGTTTTCTCTCTCTCCCATCTTAGTGTGGTCTTGCTGCCTTTCAGCATTCTTCTTATGACCAAATACAATGAGCTTCTATTTGTTTAATTAACGAATTAATTAATTAAGGTCTTAGAGAAATCTACATAAATGGCCATCCTTTCCTCTAAAATTACTTTTATTTTTTTTTAAGATGGGGACTTGATGTGTGGCACAGGCTGTTCTAGAACTCAAAATCCTCCTGCCTCATCTTCCCGAGCTTTGGGATGACAGGTCTGTACCACTGTGCCCACCTGAAAAGAGTGTTTGTGATTGAGATACTGTGCTTTTCACCTTTGTCTTCTACGCTATGGGTGCTGCTTTAGAATTCTTTAGTTCCTTCCATCCCTGACTTTCTTTTCTGTACCTCACGCCTCTGACAAGATATTTTATTACAGAACTTTTAAATACATAGGAAATTTGGAGGGATTGTACATTGAATATTTGTACAACCACTTCTTAAGTTCTGTTACTAAAATTTTATTATACTTGTTTTATTATGTGCATGTCAGTCTGTCTATCTCCTCTATTCACCAGTTTATTTAAATTTTGACACACATTCAAATAAATTACCAACATCCATAAACATTCTCTAAATACTTCAGCATGCATATTGTTAACTAGAGTTCAAGTTTTTATTTGACACTGGGTCTCTTTACATAGTCCCTTCTGTCCTGAAATCCACTATGTATGCAGAACAGGCTAGACTCATAGAGTTCATTTCTTTTACAGGTTTTTCTTATGATGTGAAACCTAACACACACAAATCTTAACTGTACACTTTCGGATCTTGTAGCAAATGTATATTCTTTAGAAGCCAGAGTCTATGGATTAAGGGGCCAGTGCCATCACCATAAGAAGTTTCCTCCTTTTCCCTCCCATTTTACTTCTACCCTGCTACCGGGCAGCCCCCATTCGGATTATTTTCTACCACGGTATTGTCTGTTTTGCAACTGTGTATGATGGTATCCTACATCAAATACTTTTGTATAAAGTCTTTGAGATTCATTCGCTCCTTTCGTTGCTGCTTAATACCCCACTGAGTGAATAGGTTTCATTATCAGGTCTCTTGATGAAAACTTGAGCTGTTAACAGTCGTAGAACGTTGTGAATAAAGCTGCATCATTGAAAATGTTTCTTCAATAACATATTTGTACTTACTCTGAGAATTTCATGCTATGTGTTTTATGTGTTTTGACACTTTTCACCCTCCTCCCTCATATCTCTTTTTAATACCCCACTGAGTGAAACTTGTGCTGCCTCTGNNTCTGTATTTGTGGCTGTGGGACCATCTACTGCAGTTAGCTGGTCAACTAGAAGGTACCACCCCCTAAAGAAAACTGACTCTCCCTTGGGTAGCAACCATCATTTGCCAATAGTTCCTCTGCCTGCTGGTGGGGCTTCTGGGCCCTTGTCATCCATGTTTGAATGTTCACTGACTTCATCTTGTGCAGGCAATCATAATTTCTGTGGGTTCATGAGTGCAGTGCCTCTGTCATGTTCAGAAAACACTATTCTGCCCTAGTCCTCCTTATAACCAGTGGCTCTTATATTCTTTTTGCTTCCTATCCAAAAATGTTCCATGAGCCTTGCAGGGAGGCTTTATGTATTTGTTCCATTTCTGACAGAGTGCTCCCTACAAACTTTAGACATGTTTTTGTATACAAATATATTCTCATTTATCCTAGAAACAGGATTAGTTGAAAATATGGTAAGTGTCTTTGTTACTTTTATATTGCTATGAAGAGACACCATGACCCAGGTAACTTAGGAAAGAAAGCAGTTAATAGCATGGGTTTATTTGCAGCTTCAGAGGGTGAATCCATGACCATTATGGTGGGGAGCATGGCAGCAGGCAGACAGGCGGAGTGCTGGAGCAGTAGCTGAGAACCTACATCTTATCTGCAAGTTTCAGGCAGAGAGAGGGATTGGGTCTGGGTGGACTTTTGAAAGCTCAAAGCCTGCCTCCCAGTGACACACTTCCTCCAACAAGGCCACACCTATTCCTTCCCAGGTAGTCCCTACCAACTGGAGATTCAAATATATGAGCCTATAGGGGGGCATTCCTATTCAAACTACCATAGTAAGTATATCTCACTGATTTTATTAGAAATAGATGTACCTTTTAAAAATGTGGTTATAGCATTTTATGCTCGACCCATTAATGTGTGAGAATTTTAAATCTTTTCCAACATTTGGTGTTATTTTTGTTGATTTTAACCTGGACGAGGATAAGGTAAATTTTTCCTTGATGACTAATTATGTCATTTACTTTATATGTAAAGTATATTTTCAAACTAGAGGACTTTTTGTTATTTTTGTTATTTGTTTTTGAGAAGGTCTTCGTGTGTAATCCAGGCTGGCTTTGAACTCAGAATCCTCCTATCTCATCCTCTTGAGTGTTGGGATTACATATATGTGCCCCTACATCTGACTTTTTTTTGGCGAGTTTTTAAATTGAGATTTCATCTACCCTGACTGCCGTTGAGCCGTGGGCAGATAACTTTGTGTACATTTTGACTGTTAGTAATTTGTTATATATGTTTGTCAGTATTTCCTTCTAGTGTTTATATCACCTATTTATGTAATAACTATATTTTATGTGCAAATACTTCAAATTTTGATAGAATTCAAATTTGTCAATTTTTTTCTTAAGCTTATTACTTTATGTACAAAAACTCTGTATAGCTCTAGGTTATAAAACACTTCTCACATATTTTTTCTAGCAGCTTTATTGTTCCTTCTTTTACATTTTAAAATTAAATTTGTACATGATGTGACATTAGGGTTAAGGTTCATTTTCCTCATTTTAGTATTTCCTTAATCCAGTACCATTTGATGAGAAGACTTTTTCTCCCTTGGGTCACTTTGGTGCCATTATCCTAAATCTAATGGCCTATAATTGTGGGTTCCATTCGGACTTCTTACTCTGTTTCATTAGTCTTTCTGTGGACCCTTCTGCTACTCTCACACGTCCTGATTGCCGCTGCCTCATACTGTCTTGAAATGTGGTAATATAAAAATTTCAATATGTTCATTTTCATGATTCCATTGGATATTTGCATTGTCTCATGCAAAATTGAGAATTGGTAGGAAAGTATCACAAAATACAAACTTGTTAGGATTACGGTTAGATTTGCATTGAATCTGTCAACCAATTTAAGGAGAGTTGACATGTTTACCATGTTGATTTTGGTAATCTGAAAGTATAGGAGTTTCTACAACTATTTCTCTTCTAAATTTCTCCTGAGTGGTTTTGAGATTTGAGTATCTTTTGACAAATTGTCCAAAATTTTTGTGACACTATTGCAAATTGGATTTTAAAAACAATTCCATTGTTCAGTTGAATTTGTGACAGGCCAGGATATACAACCAATATGCAAAATAATCAGTCATAATTTCTGCGTATAAGTCACAAATAATCGGTAATGGAATTTTCTTAAAGTGCCACTTTATGGTAGCTGGCTTCTTCCCCCAAATGAAATAATTTGGTACAACTCTATCAGAACACACATAAGATTTGTATGCTGGAAACTAAAAAATGCTGTTGAGAGAAATCCAGGGAGGCCTAAAGGTACAGCTATGCTTTCTTTGTATATTTGGAAGATTCAATAAAATAGAGTTGTCATTTTTCTCCCCAGTGATCTTTAGATTCATGACAGTACCAATTAAAATCCCAGCAGGAATTTTTTATGAATACAAACAAGCTGATCCAAAAATTTGTACGTGAGGGCCGAGAAACTTGGAATTGCTAAACCAATGTGAAAAGGAAGAAAAAATGAAGAAATCATTGTCAGGCTGCTGTAATCAAGACAGTATGGTTCTGAGAGTGCATAGATCAGAATCCTGAAATAGGTCACACAAATAAAGCCATTTGCTAAAAGACAATGATGCAATATCAACCTAATCAAAAGTAAGTCTCCCAACAACGTGGTTAACAGTTGATCATCTATATGTAACAAATAGGGAGTCTTGATCTAAGTCTCACCCCTTCTTCAAAGATTAACTAAAAATGGCTCGCCCTTGTAAATAGAAAGCATAAAGCTATAAAAGTTTTAGGAGGAAACAGGGGAAAAGCCCTCATGATTTGAAGTTAGATATGGTCTTAGTATTTTAGGAATGACTAAAAATATAACCTATAATAAAATTACTTAGTATATTAGCCTTCATTAAAATTAAACGTTTTTCCTTCCAAAGACACTGGAGAATTAAGAGACAAGTTACAGATGGGGAGGAGATATTCCCAAAGTACAAATTTGAAAGAGAACTTGTGCTCTGATTTTTAAAAAATTACTTTTAAAACTCAAAAATAAGTCTGGGGGAAAACCTACAACTATCATTCTACTAAAGGAACACAGCAAGAAAATGACTAATAATGACATACTGCTATACCATAGATCAATGTCTCACTCAGCCCTCGTCAGAGAAGCTTCTTGCAGCTGATGGGAACTAACAGAGACCCACGAGTAGGCAATGTACAGCAAGTGAGAGACTTTGAAGCACTCAATCTTAAATAGGATGTCTTCATCATGCTCCTCCCCTCAAGGACTCTGGAATTCATGTAGAAGAAGTGGGAAAATTATAAGAGCATTTTCCAGATGTAACAAGATTGATGCACACCTGAACTCGCAGAAACTATGACAGCATGCATAGGGCCTGTACAAGTCCAAGCCGGACAAAAATCCCAACATGGAGAAGGGGAAGTGGTCACAAACGTTCACCCCTAATTAAGAAGCGATTTGCAATTGATGCCTGCTGGGAAAGTGGAAATCAGCTTTCTCTAATGGAGCTTCAGTGGGTATACTGACCACACTCCAGGGAAGGTCCCATGGAGTACTTACCCAATACAAAATGACTTGTGTGTGCGTGCGTTCCTTTTGTTTGGTTTTGGTATTTTTGTCTTATTGATTTTCTTTCTTTCCACATGTTTATCTGTTTTGACTTACATTTTTTGTTTTTTTTTCCGTTGTTTTCTTTTTGAGAGAGTGAAAAAGAACATAAAGTTGGGTGGGTAGGAAAGTGGGGCAGGATCTGTAATGAGTTTGGGGAGTGTAAGGAATATGATCAAAATATACTGTATGAAAAATTTAAATAAAAATTTTAAAAATAAGAACTATAAAAAACCTGATATCTCAATTTAAAAATTGGCAAAGGACTGGAACAGATATTTCACCAAGGAGGGTATAAGGATGACATATATACATATAAGATGGAATTTTGCATTATTAGCTACTTGGAAAATGACAGTTTAAGCTAGGATTACAGACTGCTATACACTTTTAGAACTCCTGAAACAGAAAATGACACCATCAATGGAAGGCAGCTGGAGCATCATGTATGGGTGGTAAGACTGCAAAATGGTACCTTCACACTGGAAAGACATTCAGTAATCTTTGGAACTGATAATTATTTTTATATCATTTTGCTTCATTTTTTATTTTATTTAGCTTTATCCCCTCATTGCTCCTTCTGTTTTGGGGCTGACCAGCTTCATTCATTGTTTTTTTTTGTTTCTTTTCAGTTTTGTTTTATTGAGGCAGGATTTTATGTAGCTCAGGCTGACATCAGCTTCACTAACGTATTCCTTTTAATTACCCTTCTGTTACCTCTTGAGTGCTGGGATTCCCGGCACATGGCACCATGGCCTGTTTGTGTGCTGGGGATGGAACCCTTTAAGGCAAGCATTCTACCAACTGAACTCCATCCTTTTTGTATATCACATTGACAAAACTCAGTTGCTCCTTCGGAGCCTCTGTCGTTGTCATTTAATCACCCTTTATATTTTCACCCCACGTGTTTAAGTAGCTTCCTTCCAGCTTCATTCATGTCTCTGCTCAAGTTGCAATGCCTCTAAGCAACCTTCCTTAGTCATACTTTCTTCTCCCCAAACCCACTCTGTTGCTCTCCAGTGAATTATCTTAAATAATGCACTGAAATCTGTCTTCTTCAATCAAATGCCATCCATTGGAATAGAAGCCCTATAAGGGCACTGGCCTGGTCTTTCTTGGGTTTGGCTGATACCATCATAGCTAGAGTAGCATATGATATATCAGATGGGTTGCTAGGAGTTTGAATGAATGAACACTCATTGAGTGCTGTACATTGGTTTTCCAATGTATGCTGGCTTTCTGGAACATCTCAGAATTGAGCCTTTACATAAGAATTCTTTCCCACCTTGGCCAATTCTACTTGAGTGCCTTTATGAACCTTTTTTTCCCCCTGAAAACTCTGTTTTAAGCCTCAAAGTTTGTTGTGAGCAGGGTCTATTCCTAACACTCTGACTGGCTGTGGGAACCTATTCCTCATATTGGGTTACCTTGCCCAGCCTTAATATGAGGGGAGGAGCTTAGTCCTGCCTCAACTTGATAGACCATGTTGTGTTGACACCCATGGGAGGCCTGCCATTTATGAACAGAAACAGGAGGACAGAAATGGGGTGGGGGACAGAGGGAAGGAGAGGAGAGGAGAGAGGGAACACCTCAGTCAGCATGTAAAATAAATAAATTTAGTAAAAGGAAAAAGATACAGTTTGAATTTCCAAATAGATTACTGTCCCTCTCTTCTTCCTCTTACCCAGAAATGACTTTAAGCTGGCTAGAGCCTGGACAAAAGACTTTGGTGGAGGGATGACCAGTGTCTCTTCTTATCTTTCATCCCTACCTAAGTATTGTGCCAGAAAAGAAGCCAGAGATTGCAACTAGAAATTTAATTGAGGTTGCTCATTGGGAGTCTGCTTTTACTTTTAGGTTCTCTCCCATTGGCTTTTTACTGATTAATGTCTTTCTCTGCTGCCTTCTGAGCACATCAAAACAGAGTGAGGCTAAGGCAGGCTCGCAAAGAAAAGTTGATCAGTTGCATTCATCATCTTCAGAAAGGCATTGATAGGTTTAGTGATTGTGAATCTCTTTGTCTAATCATCAGAATTGAAAATGGTGCCTTCCAGGCCACATCCCTGAGTGTTTGTGGGTCCAGTTCTGCATTTCCTTTGACTGTATAAAGAAATAGAGACGAACCTAAGAAATGATGCGTTTTCGTTTTCCTTCCTCTGTTTTTTTACATTTTAGGAGGTTCATCAAGAACGGATCGCATTGGAAAACCAATTGGAACAACTTCGTCCAGTCACAGTGTTGTGACATCTTCAAGGCTTGAGTGACAGTGGGTGACCTTGTCTGCCAAGATCTTTCTTTTTAGTGTTTGAACCTAACTACTTCTCATAGATGTCTGAATGTCAAAAGCTGTGAGCAGCACAATATAATCTGTATGATTTTCTCTTTTGTATTTCTCTTATATATTTTACAGTGCTAGTAAAAATGTCTTCAACTGATTATTGCACTTAAAATCTTAATTATCAGCTACTTGGGAGGCTGAAGCAGGAGGGTCACAAGTTCAAGGCCATATTGAAAAGCTTATTGAGACACTGTCTGAAATAAAATATAAAAAGAGAGCTAGGGATATAGTTCAGTGGTAGAGTGCTTATACACAGAAAACCCCCAGTTTAATCCTAAGTATCATTTAAAAGCTATAATTGTCAGTGAAGTTTATCTCCCATTTAACCACTTTTAAATATTTCTCCTTATTAACATTGGTCTTCTATCAGATAGTTTAGAGAATTATTTAAAGAATTTATGATTTTTACAGAACTTAATAATGTACTACCAGGCTATTCATTTTATTCTTGTATGTATATTATATACAGTAGGTTGGTTTCCTGAATAATGTAGATTCCAACTGGATAGTCTTAGGCATGATAATAATAAAAACAAAAGGCTGAAATGCAATTAAAGCATCAGATTTATACTGACACTGTACCCTCTACTACTATATGTCAAAAACACTTCTCTAGTACCATTTTGATATATCAGCTATAAATAATACATGACTATTGTTTCCTATTAAATATCAGAATGGGTCTTTAAACCTCTGTGGAGTGGAGATTTTGGTAATGAACTGTTCAACTTGGTCAATCTAGGCCATCAATTTAGAGAACTCAGTCCTTTTCATGTAAATTTTGAGGCAAGCACAATTTACTTTAATTGCCTTGCCTGATCAAATTAGTTTCCAGGTCACAACTTTTATCCTGCATGGGATAACATTTCTATAAATGCCTGAGCTTGGAAACCACCCATTGAATATGAGTAGCAGATTGCTACCTGTTTGTTGTTGTTCCCAGGTACCCAGGCCGAGAAGCGAAGGGTAATGGCTACCAACTCTCCAACAATCCCTGTTGTTGTTGTCTTTATGTTAACCTGGGTTTCAAACGTGTTGGGCCTGGAGACATCATGAAAGAATGTAATCTTCCCACTGGCTTCATGACTATTTGTTCTCTGTAAAGTGTGCCCGTGGGAAGTATTGGCTTTATACACAGTTCAGAAGAGCTCAGCTGACTGTAGTGGAAGTGTTATAAAGCAAGCTCAAATTGTTGAAAGCCAGTATCGTGTAGAAATTTAGTAGTATAGCCCAACTGAAAGTAGGAAATGACTGACGTATAGGGTCACAGGGTTCCTGGTTCACCAGTCATCAACAGGGCATTCCAATGTTAGCATCACTTTGGTAGCATGGCCTGCTGTCTCTTGTGCATTTTGCCAACTTACTCATTCTTTGGATAGTGGGATGTGGTGTGCCCAGGGTACTTTTTGAAATGGTTTTGGAGAGATTTACAATATGTAAGATTAAGTTGTTGATTTCAATAGAACTGAGAGTGTTTAGTAAAAATAGGAATTTATTTAATACTTCCCAGTTCCTTTGGCAAGCTTTGTCAGTAGCTTAACAACAGAAGAGAAGGATTCAAAAAGACGATGTTTTTTTTTTCAAGGAAAAATTGTTGACTCTCTTCCATGCATATTTAAGGATTTGAAACTGATTTGATTCGGAAAGTCTTAAAACTTGAACTATTTCTGCATTTCCTTTTCTCCTTTGGCTGCCTTTTTTGTTGTTGTTCTTGTGGGGAGGGCTTGGGATTGAGTTTAACCCCCTCTAAGATTATGAATGGGTCAGTGCAAATTCCTAGGTGACTTCTTTTTTTCCATGTGCTGGGACGTGGGGGCTGTGACAAATTTCCAACAGGGTTCTGATTGCAGATGTTCCACAGCACGTTTGGCATTTGGTGCATTCAATAAAGGAAAGACTAACAAGCACCTTGTCTCAGAATCTTCCAGTGCATATGCCCTCATTCGGGATAGCACTTCATAGCTACCAACCAGACACAACCTAAGGGATGCCAGTCTATACTGTGAATTCAAAAACGCTGACTTGCTGTTTTCCCATGCAGTAAATGACACTGGGTGAACAGATTGGAATTTTATTTAGTTGACATTGTTTTCCTTAAAGGATAAAACTTGCATTGGACAATCAAGGCCCTCTGAGTTTTGCAGCCTCACCAGTGACGCTGTGATGCTGGGGATCAGCCCCCAGACAGCATCCATTCTAGACAAATTCAACCCATCAACAATATAATTTTGGCATTGCACTAAAACACTCACCAATAAATAACACACACACACACACACACACATGGAGTATTCTTAGCTGTACTTAATTTTCATCATCAGTTTATTAGTTGCTTAGAAATAGATTTTTATAATGAAATATTTTGTTTCTATCCAAATACATATTATTATATGACTAGTATTCATCCTTTTTTCTGTGTTTTCTTAGAATGTGCACTTTTAGGGTTACAATACCTGATACTGCTCTTTAGAGTCTTTAACATGATATAGGAAGGTAAATACATTGAAATCACCTATAAAACTGCTCTGGAATTAGTTGCCATCTGTTACAAAAAGAAGCTTCTCTGATGAGGGATGAGAGATGCAGAGTTGCTAGTTGGGCAGAATTCTACAGAATGAAGCTTAACACTGTCTCCATTCATGGGGGTTTAATTGCCTTGTTGCTCAATGGTCTTACTGCATAGGGATCCTCCAGTTCTAAAGATGAAAGCACAGTAGTAACTGATTGTGGGCTTATTGGGGGCTTTAGCATCTCTTGTAAGTGGTGTACAGCATGTGGCCACCTTTCTATCCATAAACTTAAAGCAAAAACCAAATGGTAAATAGCAAAAATGGATGTGTAATGTGATAATCAAGGCAGATATTTGTTCTAGTTGAAAAGATCTAAGCACTTTATAAGTATCAAACAAATGTTTGGTACTAATTGAGAAAGGAGTCCGCTAAGTGGAAGCTGGGCCCGTGTGAATGTTAGAGCTAGGCAAGGCCAGTGTTTCTCTCCTATAGCTAGCATTAGAAAATTACAGTCCTAAGAACTGGGAGCTTTTGGCCCAGGAATTGACAGAAATAGTTAGCTAGTGGTAGAGTTGGGATGCTAGCCTGATTTTATAGATTCCAACTTAGTCCTCTCTCTATCCTAGAAGTAGATTAAAAAGCCTTTTCTATTTATCATGTTGAATTTTATTGACTTAAAACTAGCCTTTAAATATAAAGGTATCTTCTAAGGAGTTTTAGATCTAGATATTTTTCTCAAAGTTAAATAAAATTAAAATTTGAGGGAAAATAATATTATGAAACTATTATAATGCCTCACCTTTGATGATACAGTACGTTGCTTTAAATCTTGGCAGAACTTCCGACAGCTATTGCTTTGAATAGATTCCAGTCCTATATTTCTGTGGGCATTTACTTTCTCAAATATATTCTATGGTAAAAGTGAACTCAATATGTAGTAGCTTCTAGTTTTCTCCAGTATATCTTTGGTCGCTTGGGTCGCAAATGTTCCATTTTAGCACATTTTAGAGATAAGTAATCAAAAACCATGAACTTTTCTTTTGACTTCCTACCAATGTCTGAACTATTGTAAAATAGTTTTTCTTTTGCTGTGTTTGATTGTATAGTATTTCTGAACAATTGTGTGTGTCCTGAATGGTCTCACAGCCATGGACATAATAGATACATAATTGCAATATCACTTAGACAATATCTGGAATTGATATGATTCTTGCAATCAAGAAAGATATTTGAAAATGTCTTTTTCTAAGCAGTAGTTTAAAGATCTCAATTATAGTATTAACACCTTAAAGCTAAAACATTTGTTCAACACAAACTACAGTCACACCTCTGACTAGATGTCATCAAGGAAATGAGGTCTTACAAATGTAAAAACAATTTACCATCTTATCATAAATAGATTGTCCCGTATGACTGACAAAGAGGCTCATTGGGTTGTGGTTTGAACATTGTGGGTGTGAAGAAAAAGTAGTGACTAAAGAAATCTCTCCCTCTCACTAAATACAACACAAGTGGCTTTCTTTTCTCTTTCCAGCTGATTAATTCTATTTCAAGTGTTCCCTTAAAACCCCGGCTTCAACAGATCAGTTGACTTTCCACTCCAGTTATGAGTGTTACAGTTTTTTGTGTCATGACCCAGTGTGATTGAAGTTCTTAGTAAGAAGCGATGATCTGGATGTGTGCAATTTTCAGCTTGCACATCTTGCTTCTCTTTCATCATGGGCTTATGGAGACAGCCCACTAGCATAGACAGCTTGGTCACTGATGGCAATTTGAATTAATATTACAGTGGACCATTCTGCCTCGCTTGTTTCTGAAGAGAAATGCATCTAATTAAATGAATCTCTCAAGAATCTCTCAAGAAAAGGAGGACCAGACTTAAAAAACAAAGCATGCAGATTCTGAGAGCTGCTGCTCAGCCCAAACAGGCTTTCAAAGGACATCTTATAAATATGCTTGAAGCAGACACTGTGTGGTTATGAGCTGGGCAGCTCGGGTAGTTAGTTTTAGGCTTGTAGGATTACTTTCTACTTTGACTAAACACACATGGTGGTAAAGGACACATGGAGATCACTGCCTGTTGCCGTTGCTGGTACCTGCTCTGTCTGCAGAAGCCTAACTTTCCTGGAAACTATTGGATAATGCTTAGTTTGCATGTCTTGTGATTTCTCCTGTCTTGCTCCTAGTTGATATCATGGCTGTGGGAAGTTAGTGACACTAGGTTTATGACTGAAGACAGAGGACAGCAGGCTTTAAGAGGGCTTAAAGGGATTTGAGGACTAGAGTAAGAAACCTTCAGGTACCAGGTTCATAGCAGTCTGGGCTAATAGGGCCAGATCCTAAAGTTCTTTCAGGGAGCTCTGTCATGAGACTGAACAGAGAACCTATCATATGCCACTTTGATCAACTAAGTTGTAGTTTTTGTTTCAAGTCAACTTATGTAACAGCTTCCACTGCGTCTATCTTGGGAAGCAGGAATACCCTCTTCTTTAGAACTAGAATTGCCATTCTTTTCATCTTCAACATTAGTAAGGTATGTAAGTGAGCCAGAGGCAAAAAGAGCCATTTTAGTCTTCATAGTTATTGGCTAAGAGAGATAATGAGCTGACTGTCTATTTTAACCTTGAAGGTAAAAATGTATATTATATTTTTTCACTGCAGGTACATGTAACAGTAAACAGTGTAACAGAAAAGTATATATTTGATGCTTTCTGTCTTTTCATGATCTTGTGCTAACAAGTTGTGCTAATATTTAACTCAGCCAGAGTCTTGTTCATTTGCTAAGCATTGGGAACATTCTGTGTATTTACCTTAAGCATAAATAAATCCCTGAGAGTGTCCTATATTTGGATTGTGATTTGTAGACTCATGCTAACTTTACTGCCTCTTTTTCACACTTGTTGAAAAATCTGTGAAGAACATAGTAAGTTAAGGATTTCCAGCTTGGAAAATGTACATGATGTGAAACTGGGGTGCTATGTTAAGAATAAATATGATAACTAAATGGTTTCTATGGTGTCCTAGTGTCAGTATTTTCTGGTTTTTATTTGGTCTTGTGTGCACTTAAATCAGGCAATGTGAAATGAGTGGGAGGGTCTTTCCTTTGAAATCAAAGTTTGAGATTTAGTTGTTTTACTTCCTGATAATTTGCAATAGGTTCTTTAATATCTGTAAACAGTAAACACTTAGCAGTCATGGGACATCAGGGCAGACTCCATGTAAACTTTGAAGATCTACTGACTGGAAAGTGGACTCACTCTGGGGCCAGGTTACTTGCTTTATCTCCTCAGTTTTCTTTTAGTTGGCAAATATTCCTAAACTGGGTTATTCCTGTAATGCTACCACCTTAGAGGCTGAGGCAGGAGGATCACACATTATTGATCAGGCTGAGATACATAGTGAGTTAAAGGACAGTGTAGGCAATATAGTGAAATCATGTCTCAAAAACAAAGCCAATACGCCAGACTTGTTGATGCCCCAAAGGAGGCCTTGCCCCCTCCAAGGAGTGGATGGGGGTTGGGATGAGGAGATGGGGGGGGAAGGAAAAGGAACTGGGATTGATATGTAAAGCAAAAAAATTAAATAAAAATAAAAACATGTTGAAGGATATAAAAAAAACCCCAACCCAAACCGAAAAAAAAAAATTCAGTGACAACCAGGAGTGTTCCCATCATGGTGTTCTTAGTGGCTTTTCTGTTTTACTGTGATAAAATACCTTGACAAAAGCAATTTAAGAGAGAAAGGGTTTGTTCTGGCTCTTGATCACATTGCATCCACAGGTGAATGCATGCTGCTGCTCAGGTCCCTTTCTCCATCCACACGGTACAGGATCGCATCCAGGGAGGGCTGCCATCCACAGTGGAGGAGTCTTCCCACCGCAACTGATGTAATCAAGATAATTCCCTAGATATGCTTAGAGGCCCATCTCCCAGGTAAGTCTAGGTTTTGTCAAGTTAGCAATATTATCACAGGAGTGATGAAGAATAATGAGAAACAGTTGTCCCCAAATCCTGACCAGATTCTCAGTTGCAACTTCTTACTTTAAAAATGTGTATAATTTTAGGAGATGCAAGTTTCCTATTGACTGGATTTTCTGCTGTGTTATGCTATCCCTCTATTATGGTTTGAGCATGTATTGAAGGCTTGATCCCAGGCCATTGGTATCATTTTGGCAGATTTAGAGGACTTTAGGAAGGGCATGTCCTTTAGGGCTTGTCTTAAGGTTTCTATTATGTGAAGAGGCACCATGACCATGGCAATTCTTATAAAAGAAAATGTTTAATTGGAGCTGACTTACAGTTCAGAGGTTTAGTCCATTATCGTCATGGTGGGAAGCATGGCGGCATAAAGGCAGACATGGCGCTGGAGAAGGAGCTGAGAGTTCTACATGTGGACCCACATGCAGCAGGAAGAGACTGAGACCTCGAAGCCCACCCTCAGTGACACATTTCCTCCAACAACTCCACTCCTGATCCAAGGCCACGCCTCCCAATAGTGCCAGTCCCTATGAACCTATGAGGACATTTTCATTCAAACCACCACAGGACTGTAACCGGTTCCAGGCCATTCTCTGTCTCCCTGTTTTCTACTTGTCATAATGTGAACTGATTTATCACATTCTCCTTTCCATGAAGCTCTGAAATGTCTATAACCGTGAGTCCAAATCTTTCTTCTGTTGATGTAAGGTGATTTTCGTCATAGTGACAAAGCTCTAACACAGTGTCCATTAATTTGTTCTGTGGGCTGACCTACCTCCTCTAGACCATTTACTATGCCCTTATTGTAAAACCAAGTACTGGTTCAGGGGCTGCAAATATGACCAATATTACAAACCTGTTCTTTAAGAAGCTCACAGATCATTAGAATGGAGAACTATAGATCAGGAGAGCTAGGATTCAGGGAGTGATTTGTGATTCCCCATTTCCTGCTCTCTATAAAGAAAGTACTTTACTCAATGACTACAAGCTAGTGTTTCTAACATGACCTAAACCTGACAGTTTAATTCATTATATACATTCTAGTGTGTGTTCAGGCAAAGTACCATAGTCTAAGACACAAGCGAATTTTAGGCAGAAATCCTATGCGACAATGCAAGGTTTGTTTTGGTTCATCCTCAACCCCTTTACGAAGGTGGTGGCATTAGGGGCCTGTGATGATGGAGGACTGTAGAGCTCTCTTTTTGTCAAAAAGATTATTGATCTGCAGAAATAAAGTGTTGGGTTGAAATATTGTTGAAATTTGAATAAGAGTGCTTAGTGAGTTTATTTCACAATTGGAAGAAATCCCAAAGCCTGTCCCAGAAAATGCTGCCCCTAGTGCGTCTCCATGGTCCAAGAGTCCAGTCATATTGTTTTCCAACTGTGGGATGGTCTAGGATTGGGGACAGTGGTATTTCCAGGCATTTTCCCTTTAGACCCAGAAGTAATAGTATGAAATTATACCCCATGCAGACCTTCCTTCGCCTTCCCTGAAGTTCTCTTAGCAGATTAGGCAGAAGGAATTAGCACAGAAACTGGAAACTGGTGCATACTCAGCTGTGAGGATTCTGTGGCATAATCAGTAGAAGTTACAAATTATATATACACATGTGCAGAGGCAGCCAGAGAAGTTGTTTACAGCCTAGGCCAGCAAGAATGTTTGGGAGCCGGGTGTGTGATCATTGATGTTTGGAAGCATGAAAGACTTCTGATAACAGCAGCTGGCTTTTAGTCCGTTTCATTGCTTTTAAGTTTTCTAAAGAGAATGTCGCCCGTATTCCTATACCTTGGGCTGACTACTTCCATCTTTGGTATGGCATTATGAAACGGACTATATGCCTTCACTCTTGTATTGTACTTAATCAAAACTACAAGGCTGAAGGAAAGCCAAGAGGAAGAAAGATAATGTTCATGGAATGGAATAAAAGAAAGCAAACAAATTAAATGCAGACACAGAGAACTGTGACTCAGAGCCTTTGATATTCAAATGAAATTGGCTTGAACTACACGCCACGTGTGTTGAGAGCCTGTATGCTGGTCTCCGTGGAGTTTCTGAGACCCAGGTGATGGTGGAGAGATTACTGTTTTTGCTGGTTTTGTCCTTGTTGCTTCTGGCTCTTAGTGGCATCCTAGAAATTAGTTTCATAGATTGAGCATCTACCGCCACCCCACACATGACATACACCAGGAATTACTAAGTGCATGGAGGATGAGGCGAACTAGAAAAGAGGCAGCATTTATAGACTATTTTGGGTCATAAGAACTTCAAACTAGTTCATGTGCGGGCTCATCATACTGTACAACTCCAGCAGACATTGCTCATGTTTTAGTCTATATGAAAGATACCCCTTACGGTTTGTGTGCACTGGGCTTTGAAGAGACTCTAGTAGGCCTGAGTATGGCAAACATGGCTCTGGAAGATCTCGCCCTTCTCCCCTATTCACTCTGCCTTGCTAAAAACTATATATTACATTCCTAAAGCTATTCACCATGGTCTATTCTCTTATTTGACTACTTCCTCCTCCTGAGGCTGACTACCAAGGTCCAACTATCAAAGTATTGAAGTCCAGCAAACAGAAGCTCCCTTTTGGCTCACCTAATTAACCTCTCCAACTACAATATGCCACCACATCTTTACACAGGATTTTCCCTTTTACATTTATAAACTGACATTTGCCTATGGGCCACACCTATCTCTTGTTTATCCAAAGGCAGTCCTTTGTCCCTCTGAAGTCCTTTGTAGGATGTTTAACAAATTCTCACACTATATACCAGTAGCCTCCCCTGGTTCTGACAACTAAAACTATCTCTAGACATTGCCAAATGTTCCCAGGGGGAGCCAGAGGCAGAATTGCACCCCATTGAGAACTATTAGACTAGACGCAGAAGCAAGGCAGCGACTAATAGCTCCCCTGCTCCTTTCTCCTTTTCCCTCATCTTCTATCACCGGCCTTTGTCTCTTATTCCCTGTCCTTTGTCCCTCTGGGGCAAATAACTCTCCTTTGTGCTGAGAACATGGTCTTGGAGTGTCTTGTGCTGACTTCAAGGTTCCTACAGGCTTCTACACACCTCTGTGCTGCATAGTTCACTCTTACCCTTACCAACCTGTACCCCATTTCCATTTCTGTAGAGTTGCTGTTTTGATACTGCTGGTTGAGGGAAGGTGGGGAGGTGGGAACTTTGTTGTGTTGCCAGTGCTTCTGAACCAGTGCCCCTACCCCTGAACAGGTCTTCTTCCCGCCCTGTTTCTCTGTCTAGTCTAATAGTTCTCAACGGGATGCAATTCTGCCTCTGGTTCCCCCGGGAACATTTGGCAATGTCTAGAGATGGTTTTAGTTGTCATAACTGAGGGATGCTACTGACATGTAGTGGATATAGTGTGAAGATTGGTAAACATCCTACAATGTACAAGATACCCCCCGCCAACAAAAAAGAATGACCTGGTCCCAAATATCAGCATTGCTGAAACAGGGCAGTCATGATCAGACGAGCACACTGGGCTTCTCTCCATTTCACACTGTTATCTAGAACAAATTCACCCCTTCCTCACTGCCATGGATACTCCCTCAGACAGCCAAAGTTACATCAAAAGGCTATGTTAATTTAGCTCATTAATGCAAACATAAAGGAACAAAATGCTTCTGATGGAATGAAAAGCAGCGCTGGTCCATCTGTTTGGGTGTCAGGAAACAACAGGAAGTGGTGGGGATAGAGGTGGCACAGCTGTCTACACTGTAGACAGCACCAATGTTATTTATTGCCATACAGGTGGCCATGTCACTACATTTCTGATTCCTGAAGAGGTTCAATATCGCATCTCCTTTAGCCCCTAGCAAGCCCTTTTTGTGTCAATTTTTTTTGATGAGTTGTAACTTATATGCAAATATTTTAAGTGTGGAGCCCAGTGAGTCAGGGTAATTGTGAAGACTAGATGCTGGAGAATTTAGATTATCTTACTTTAATATTTCCTATAAACTACAGCAAATAAGGTAGCGACACACACATGGTTGGAATGATAAGCAGATTAATGGAAAGAATACAGAACTCCAGCCATAATTCAGTGATGTAAGAAATTTTCTTTTCAATAAATGGTGGTAGNNGTAGAACAATTGAATATCCAGATGAGAAAAAATGAATCCCTATCATGTACACAACTTAATTATATTTTTATTATTTAAAATACTTTTAAATTTAAATATATTTTGAACATATTCTTACCCTCCCCCAAGATAATCCAGATAGATTCTCTCCCTGCCGTACCTACCCAGCTTTTTTTCTTCTCAACAAAAACCCAGTATAACATCAACCCCTAAAACAAGAAACCAAAATGAAACACTCCACCAGAAAAAAGAAAAGAAACAACAACAAAAATCCCACCAAACTATAACCAAATTAAAGTGCACACCACACACACAGAGAGAGAGAGAGAGAGAGAGA
>LOEQ01006675.1:69126-82116 GCA_001685075.1 Bramus lutescens | reverse complement strand
TCTAGCAGACAGCAAGAAAGGAAAGGGGGACCTGAGCCCAGTGGCCACAAATAACTGAGTTCTGTCGATCACCTCGCTGTTAACTGCATGCAAGCAGGTTCACCCAGAAGCCTCCGGAAGGGGTTGCGTCCTTGTCAACACCTTGATCTTTGTTGTTGTTTGTTTGCTTGTTTTTCTTTTTGAGAAAACGTGAAGAAGGAATGCAACTGAGCCATCTGAAACTTTTAAGATGAAATTTCTATTGTTTAAGCCTCTCTGTGTAGTTTGTTGTAACAGCAATAGAAAATTAATCAACTAATAGAAAGTTTCAGCTTCCAACATTATGTCTACCAAAAATTTGCTGGGCCTGGAGTAGGAAGGGGCGGGGGAAAGGCCAAAAGATAAAAGACCTTTTCTGACCTCTGTGAGCATGCCTCGTTTTCATGAAAGATTGTCTTTTGGAAAATGAAAACGTCAAAGAGGTACAATGAGTGCTTCTGGTGGGTTTGTAGAGGACATTCTGTTCTTTGCTCTATCCATCCTGCAAGGCAATTATTTCCTTCCCAGTTTATGAGCCTAGTTATGAAAGCAACCTTTGTAGAACAGTTACAGCGAGATGCTATACTGATGAGATTAGGAAAAGGAGAGAGCCAGCCTGGCCTGTGAGTGTGGGGGTGGAGTAGAGAGTTCTAAGTGCTGTCAGCTGGGCCCCAGATGGCCACAACAGACCAGAAAGATAAGAGCAATTGATCTGGGTTGAGAAGGCCTGGACTCCAGTCCTGGGTGCTGCTTTCTGAGCTGTGGCTCTGTGAACATCATTCCTCTTAACTTCTCCTTGACATCCTATCGTTAAGGGTGGATAAGGAGAAGACCCATATTGAGGAACTGCAACTCTAATTCAATAATAGCCTATACATGGAGGCATCTCGCTGACTGTGCAGCATCCCTTAAATCATAGCTGGAATTTGTTATACCTAGTACAAATTAAATCAACCTATATTTACTGAATTCTTCATACAAAATACCTTCAAGAATGCAAAGGAGAGACCTTGTCATGGCTCCTGCTGGACAGCAGGTGAGGTTGCTCACATGGGACCCCTGGTCTCAACCATGGATCAAGTGTTCCCAGGGATTTCCACCACCTTCATAGCTGTAGCATTTGGGAGGAGCTGGATTTGGCACACTGCTTTTCTGCCTCCTTCCCATGTCCTTCAACATAGTTTTTATGGAAGATGCATCAGAGAAGGCTGGGGTATGATTATGTTGAGTAATTTAGTACATTAAGACGTCAGAATTTTGCCATGAAAAGAAACAGGCCATTTAAGAACATGTTGCAAGGCATACAGGTGTATATATGCATGTGTATGAGTACGCATCTTCACATGCCCTACATGTGGTGGTTGGGTGAGAAAAGACTTCCAATAACATGCAGGGAAACATCAACTACAGAGCTCCATTCCATTGAGAGTCAGGTCCCTTCTGATTGTGGGATCTCAAGGACATGTGGATCATAAATAAGTTGTGGAGAGAATGTAGCTTTTTTCTCTTGTTCATTTATGGAAGACCTGGAATATTTAGGCCCTGCAAACACAGAGATTCACAGGGCCCAGCTTTTATAACATCAAGAGTGATACTTGTCTCCTCTCTGCTAAGTAGGTAGGTTTTTTGTTTTGTGTTGTATTTTAATTTTTAAATTTATATTTTTATTGAAAATAGATTCTTCTCTCATATGATACATCCCAACCAGTTTCCCTCACTCTACTCGCTCCTCCACTTCCTATCCCCCCCAGATCTACTCCCTCTCCCTTTCCTCTTCAGAAAAGAGCAGATCTCCAAGAGATGTCAACCAAACAGGGCAAAACAAGACACATAAGACAAGGCAAAAGCCCTCACAACTGAAGCTGGACAAGGCAAACCAATAAGCAGGGAAGAGTAACAAGACCAGGCAAAAGAATCAGAGACACCCCCATCTCACTGTTAGGAGTTTCTCCAAAATACCAAGCAAACAATCATAACATATATGCAGAGGACATAGGTCAGACCCATGCAGGCTCCATGACTGATAGCCATTTCAGTCTCTGTGAGACCCAATGAGACCAGCTTAGTTGATTTGTTGGCTCATGTTCTCCTGGTGTCCTCCATCCCCTCTGACTGGTAGGAATGTTTTTTAAAGGCTATGGTGCTTGAAAGTTTTTAGAAGACTACCTGGAATCTTTGAGAGAAATTTGAAAAAGCCTGAAAGGTTCCAAGAAGTAAAAATAGATAAAAAGTAAATAGAAAAGCATTTGGTGAACCATCCTTCTTTAAGACTTCTTAATAAGATATTTATTATCTCACAAAACAAACATGGCTGGAGGTGGGGTAGAATATGTGGCTTAACATGTACAAGGCTTTGGGCTTAATCCTCAACACAATGAAACTTATGAAGCTTGGCTTGTATTCAATTTAAGGAAATGGCCCGACAACCTGTTTAGAATCTAGGTGACTTCCACCTTTTTGCACTGCTGTCTTATAGAGTCTTCATCCAGAAAGGTAAAGTTTAGTATATGAGAGCTACTTTCCAATTCCCATCTGTTTTCAGTCATTCAAACAAGTGCCAAGAAAAGGTGATGTGTAATGTGTCAGCTGGTACATTTGCCACGGTTCCTGTCTGTTTTAGCTTAAACTCGTCACAGGAGAGATGACCAGAGGGTTGAGTTAGGAGTAACGCAGTCAGGAGTCAAGTTACTCTCAGGAGATCAGGGTAGACCAGTCCCTGTTAAAGCTTATGCACAGTTTAAGGGTCTGCTGGTAATTCTTTTGGTAAACCACCAGACAGGCTTACAGTTTGAATTCATACAAGATTTGTTTCTTTACCTCCAAATCCTAGACCGAGTGTGAGTGTGGCTTTATGACAAAAGTGCCATCTCTTGCAAGTTCTCTAAAGCAGCAGAGCTGGAGGCCGGGGGATGGGAGGACAACTCAAGTTCCAACGTGTACCAGGTTGTAGTTGTCCTTAGTTCTCATCCACGTGATGCCTCTCTGACCTCAGGCTCGGCACTGGACACTGAAGAGACTAAGCAACTGTATTTACCAGTCTCTGTCATTTCTGGAGGTTAAATCCCTAGCCATAGCAATGTTCTGTTCTGTAACATTCCCGATGATTCTATTTGACTCCACCAGAATGCTGTGTAACCAACAACTACAAAATCCAATAGCTTGAGTTGGTGAGTATGAATTTAGTGAATGTGCCTGTGAGGTGATGATTTAAGCTGAGCTCAGCTGGACAGTAAGCTAAGTTGTCCCCACTCTCCCAGGTTCATTCACACAGTCAGCTCTCCATGGCAGCTGGTCTAGGGTATGATGGCCTAAAATGAGTGCGGTGACTTGGCTCTGACTCACCAGTCTTTTTTTTCCCCTTTATCAGACCATTTTAAACCTGTTGTTATGAGGATGGTGGAAGGCGAGAATGATCCAGTGTAATCCTAGAAGCACCTTTCAAACTTCTGCGTTTGTTATCGGCTGTCACTTTCTGTGCTAAAACAAGCCACGTGGCTGAGTCCAGGGGGTCAGAGGGACACTGCAAAGGTCCATGGTAAGTGGGTTATGGTTAGAGTCGTTTTATTCCCAATATCCAGATTTCTTATAGCTTTTAATTGCTATGTTTATGTGACCCATATCATTCATTGTCAACTTATTGTGTTCAAGTCTTGAGATCAGCATCTCCTCTCATTAAAACAAAAAATTACCTAATGAAGCTGCAGTTTTGTGCAATGAGCTTGCCATTCTTCTTTCTTGTCAGATATGAAAACAAAGGGGTAGCAAAACCCAAAACACCAGCGATAGGGGTTGCTGAACACTGACAAATAGACACATACTGTTAGGCTGAGACTACAGGGAGTCAGTTGTCTGTATTCCCCATCAGAAATTAAATCCAAAAAGTTCCAGGTCAGTCAAGTGTATTGTTGTTTAACTTTTATTTATTTTTACATTGCTCTATATTTAAAATGTGTATGTGTATCAATGTTTGATCTACGTGTATGTCTGTACACCATTTTTGTGCCTTGTTTTCCTGAAGGTCAGAAGGCATTAGATCCCCTGGAACTGGAGTGTCTAATGGTTGTTAGCACTGGGAGCCAAAACCAGGTTCTCTGCAAGAGCAACAAGTGCTCTTAACTGCTGAGCCATATCTTCAGCCCATATTTATTTTTATTTATGTGTATGTGTGGATGTCTCTGCGTCTGTGCCAAGTGAATGCAGGTGCCTGCAGAGGCCAGAAAGCACATCAGATCCCTTAGATCTGGAGTTACAGCACTTGTGAGCCTCAGGATGTGGGTTACTTGGAAGAGAAGGAAGTGCTCTTAGCTGCTGAGCACTCTCTCCAGCCCTTTTTGCTTGTTTGTGTTACTGGTTTTATAGACAATAGTGTTACAGAACAGACGATTAAAAAACAAATGATTAGGTTCTTGAAATCTTTGGTCATTTTCTACTTGAGGGGAGTATGTTTCTTAGCAACAGGTTTTCTAAGAGATGCTCATTTTAGTCACTGAAGGTGCCCACTATATTTTTGTCTTAGGCTTCTCTAGAAGCCAACTCTGGGCCAAGGAGTCAAGTGCAAGTAGTGTATTTTGAAATAACAGAAATACCAGCAAAGCTGTGAGAAGTGGATATAAAAGAAGCCAGCAATGAGCACATTGTCGGCCTAGTTAGCTCAGAGGACAACTGAAGGGCACAATCCCATTGGAAAGAGTATAGACCACATGTTTCATAGTTACCCAAACAAAGGTGGGAAGAACCGGGGATATTTATTCACCAGTCGACTTCCAGCAGCTGCTTGTTGGTTGATAGCAGTTCTTCTCAGGGGGCATCAATCCTCTGGCACTTGTTGCCTGAAAAATAAATATGCAACGTGGGCTTTAGCAATTAAAGAAATCCTTCAGGCACATACAGTTGGCATCTAATTCTGTCTGCCAAGCAAACATTTGTGCTTGCTTTACTCTTTAGTACTCAAAAGGCATGCTTCTCTTTCACTAGAATCAGCAACTCTTTGATATGCATAGGCCTCATTCGAAGGGGTTTGGGTAAGTAACACATGGTTCAAGATTGAGGACCTGGGCATCAGATAGGGAAGCTGTAGGTTTGTACTTTTACACATGTGTGTTTCTTCAACAACTCACAGCACAACCCTATGCCTAGAAAAGAATGAACTAATCCTAAAATGCTGACTTTAGTCCAACGATCAGTGAATTATGATAAAGCATGATCAATGTCACCAGTAAATTAGAGTTAACCTAGCAAAACCAGAGTCAGCAATAAAGTAGAGTTACAAACATTTTGACAGTTTCATATGTTTGGAGAATGAATTGTCATGTCTTCACCCCCCATTTTTCCTTGTCACTCTCCCCCATCTTCTACTGGAAACCTCAATAAATTCCTCTCCCACTTTCATATCTTCTTTTTGTGTATGGCACAGTAAATTTAATTAGAATTCCTTGCCCAGGTATAAGTTGGAGGTTATTTTTGAAGCAAGAGCAACTTATTGGCAGTTACACCACTGAAGAAAATGACTCCCCTTCCGTACACTCTATTCTTCTGGGTGGGACTTTGCATGAAACTTTTTATTTGACTCATTAGATTTCTTATTACCATCATCACTTCAGTTGGATTTTTCTTCAGTATTTCTTCTTATTGAATTCGATTTTCATATTTGAAACTGACTTCTTTATTTCCTCCAGTTGTTTGTGCTTCCCTCTAAATGTATTTGTGTCCTCTTCGAGTTGGTTATGTATATTTATATTTTTTTTTAGTTGTGTGCCTGGAATTTTGTTTGGGTAATCTTCATTGGGAGCCATTCATGTGGAACTGGTAAATTTGGGAGGAAATAAATTGTCTTCGTTTTTCATGCTCCTGGTGGTTTTGTACTGGGAACCACTTAATTGGGATTAGATTGTTGGTGAAGATTTTCATAATTTTTAGAATTCAGGTCACCTTTCTACTTTTAGTGGAAGTATCTGTGGTGTTCAAGAAAGACTAGCTTGCAATAGGGTTGGAGTGCGGTTTTCCTCTTTCAGACTGTTGTTCAGGCAGCTTCTATCTTCAGGCCTCCACTGCAAATGCACTGTCTGCAGATATAGCCATTGCCCAGCAGTAAACCCTCTCGGAAAATAGAATACCAGTTTACTACAAAATAGTCCTAACTTAAAAACCAATTGTTTGGGGGGGGTAAAGGAACAGGAATATTACTGTGTGTAGTAGTGTATTAGTTATGGTGCATATGAGTATAGAAAATAAAAAGAAAGAAGAAATCAGAGTGGTGATTAGTGACTAGTATTAGGTTGCTAGATAGGAAGCAGAAGAGGGCGATTACACGTAGAGGGAGGTATGGTATGAGCAAAGAAAAAAACTGGGGGATAAAGGGTTTTCGTTGATGGTGGATTGAGAAGTAAGGCGCACACTGACACAATATAGTCAGTCTCTTCTTTCCGGACGGTGAGTACAGAGACTCTAAAGCAGAGCAGCCTGGGATCTCTCAAAGAGGTAAGAGAGCGATAGGATGTGTAGGTAAGAAGGAGAAAAGAGCCAGGAGGTGGTAGCGCATGACTTTAGCCCTAGTACTCAGGAGGCAGAGGTAAGCAAATCTCTGACTCTGAGGCCAGTGTGATCTGTGGAATGAGATCTACGATAGCCAGGGCTACACAGAGAAACCCTGTCTCAACAAGCAAGCGAACAAAAGCAAAGAGGAAAGAAAGAGAGCTGAGCAGTGAGGGATGAAGTTGACCTGTTACTTGACCCTGGGTATTATATAAATAAGGAAAAGTTGTAGAGGGAAACTGAGAGCTGGGTGGAGACTGGGTATGGGGTTAGGTTCCTGACTAACTGACTGACTCTCTGCCTTGTAGGGCAATCTGGCTTGGGCCCAAAGTCTTGGTGCACTCCAAAGCCTCAGTGGTAACCAAAAGTTGGGGCTGAAGCATGGGCATGCTCACATGGTAAACAAGAGCTAGGAATACTTTAAAATATTCATAAAGTTTACCAAGTGACTATGAATCCTACTGATTGAGAATAAGACCACTACCACAATTTTGAGCCAAATTTGAAGCAAGCTTTAATTAAATACTGGCCAGGTAGATGGGCTCTGGTCGGGTCCATTCTGGGGTTCCTAGGAAATGGTGATTTGTTTGCTGAGGCTTATAAAGGCACAACCATAAGGCCACAATAATTTCCATCAGATCCAGTCGGGGCAGACATATATATCATGACATACCTTCTGCTCGCATACCTCCTGCCCATATGTGATCAATACATCTGGCGCAGTTGAGTCAAACAAACTTGTTTAGGTGAGTGGAAACATGTGGCTTGTTATCTTATATGAACAACAGCCTCCAGCATCTCAGGGGGTATCTGTCCTTGGGCAAGGGGCTGATAGGTTAGAGACATTTTTGTTTCATGGATCTCTTAGGCATAGTAATTAAAACTTAAAACGTAACTTTGGCTCTCATATAACTCCACATCTTCTCTCTCACTTAGTGCACTCATAGTTTACCAGTTTTAAATTCCAATGACTGACAAACAGTTGAGAGAATTTTGACCAAAAAGATACTGAGGTATGAATATTTCCTGCAAATCAAGTCATAAAATCAGAAGAGTGAGATCTCAAACTGCCTGGGAAGAAACACTTGGTTTTCTGGAGGAGAATCCTTAAAATGAAAATCACAATTTCCACTATAGCTTTCCATGTTGTAAACTAGTTCCTCCAAAAGACAGATCATTTGTCTTTTAAAGAAAAAAACACCTTGTCATTTGACCTTGAATTTCTGCTGTCTGAATTATTATTTGCTAGACACTTCCTCAATGGGGAGCTACTGGCTTGGCTGTGTTCAGTTTAATAGTATAGTTTGTTACTTCGGATATCAGTTATTTGTTCTATTACCGATGAAATTCTAAAGTGACATTCTAAAGCCCAGAGATAGAAAGATAGAAAGACCGAATCTCTCATGTTTTAAGAGGGAGAGAAGGAAGTAGCTGTAACACAAATGTCTGGTACAATCATTTGAGGGTTGGGTTCTAGAAAAGGCGGACTCTGCAAGAGCAATCAAATAGCATGTGTTGTATCGTTCATCTATCAGCACAGTATAGCCCGTGAACAACAATCTCAAAGCCCAGTTGCTTAAATCATGTTTATACACCTCTATACCCATGATTTGGCTGACATTTGGATGCTACAACTTGAAGTTAGCTAAACTTGGTTGTCGACTATAGGTTGGAACTAGATAGGCCCCTTGTGACTCTCTCTCCTTCTGGAACTGTAGACTACCTAGCCATGTTCTCATGTCAGTGGCATCAAGACAAAGAGACTTGAGGAAATACCAACTATTTTAAGGTCCAAGTTCAGAACTGACACACCAATTTTTCCGTACTCTACTTGGTCAAGGAAAGTCAATTGGCCAAGAAACCTCTTCAGTGAACTTATATATGAAGGAGCTCTAGCGCCACAAGACAGAAGGCATGGCTAACAGGATGGGTGATTAAGTGGAAACAATGGGTCAGTACCTACTGAGAAGCGAATGTCATATACCTACACTAGTAGCTAATCCATCTTATTCCTGCCCAAGACAAGACACAACTATATGGGAGTAATGCCATTGGGAGTGCCAGAAATCCTCTTTTCAAAAAAGTGAGAAAGCCTTGACAACTGTGATCCAAACAGACCGTTTAGAGCTCCAGAAATCAACCAAAAGCTTACAACAGTCTGGAGGGATTTTTTAAATGACTAAATATTAGTAATAACAGCCTTTTAAAGCCTTTTATCTTCCCTTGGTCGCATCTTCCTCCTCTCAATTCTGTGGTAGCCTTGAAAAGTGCGTGCAATTGTCGGGAAGCCAGCAGCCTAGCAGCTGCAGAATGGGTCAGAAGAGAGTTGGGGCTCTTTCCAGACCCCATTCTCAGAGAATTGTCATTATCTGACCTATTTTACAGCTCCTTAGAAATCCCAGTCACAAGACTTGTCTTTATTTGACTTGACTCAGAGCTCATCCATGTGAAAAGCCTTCTCCTCAAGGGCATTTGTCAAAACCAATCAGGAGCAATTGTTTAATAGCCCAGCTGCTCGAGGCAGCAGCAAAGGCTGGGACAAACAAGAGAAGTACAAAACTTGAAAGGAAAAAACCCGAGTATGAGATGTTTGTAGGTGTTTTGAAAGGATGTGGCCTATTTTTAGAGTTCTAGAAGGCTATCCAAGAAGGGCTGAGTTCATCCTCAGGGTGCCTTTTTACCTAAAGAGAACCAATGCCCTGAGCTCGCTCTTCTGGCCAGCGTTAGGTTTCTCTACAAGCATAAAGGGAAAGCTGGGGCCGAATTCTAATCTTGTTCTGTAAATTAATCAACAGTTTATAACAGCTCTAAAGAAATGACTGACGGGGGGGGGGATCAAGGTCATCACACGGGGACCCACAGAGACGACTAACCTGGGCTCATAGGTGCTCACAGACATTGGACTGACAGCTGAGGAGCCTGCATGGGACTGACCTAGGCCTATACATATGTGAAACAGTATTATAGCTTGATCTACTTGCAGGACTCATAGCAGTGGGAATGGGGCCTGTCCCTGATACTTTGGCAGGCTTTTGGGAACCTAGTCCTCATACTGGGTTGCCTTATCAAGTCCTACCTCAACTTGATAGGCCATGTTTTGTTGACACCCATGGCAGGCCTGCCCCTTTCAGAACAGAAGCAGAGGAGGAGTGGATTGGGTGGGAGAGGTATGTGGCGAGAATGGGAGAAGAGGAAGGGAAAACTGAGATCAGGATGTAAAACAAATGAATAAATTTAATTTAAAAAAATAAAAAGAAGAAAAATTACATAAAAGAGAAAGGGTTGACTATAGATGAGCAACCAGCGAGGCGATTCCAATGGACTGTTAATGGATATTCCCACATGCACGTGGAAGCCCTCAGCAAGACTCGGAAGCTTATTGGTTTCAGTCATGGAAGGAAATGTGTGTTAGATCATTAGCTGACTACTAATTTTACCAAGTAGAGATCAGTGGCTACAAGGAATACTGACTTTACCCCATTAGTTTAGGAATGTCATTAAAGCAATGAGAAATAATAACAAAGGCAAAAAAGCCCACAAGGAGGAATTCAGTTTCCAGACTTGCAGAGTATGTTACATAAAGTGTTTACTTCAAGGGCTAAGTAAGGAGTGTAGCTCGGTGGTATAGAACCTGCCTGGATAATAGCAGGCTTTGGGTTCAATCCCAGCACCACAGAAATGTCTAGTGAAAAGAAAACCTATAAGATATGCAAAGCCACAAATGTATAGCACACAGATATAAGAGCAAAAGTGACAAATTGAAACAGTTCCCAAGGAAACCAAGATGGTGAACTTACTGTACAAATACTTTAAATAAGCTATTTTACGCATACTCAAAGAACTAAAAGAAACCATATCTTCAAGACCAAAGGAGACTATGTGTCATCAAATCGAAAACAGTAATAATGAGTATTTGAGGCCAGACTGGGCTGCCTTGTAGGAACCTGTTTCAAAAAAGAGGAAGGACTGAGGAATGGAGTCCCCACACATCAAGTCGAGCATCCCTCACAATTCTGTAAGTAACCCTAGCACCTAGGGGTAGAGAGACAAGAAGATCTCTAGGGTTTGTTGGTCTACAGCCTAACTGGAGAGAAACAAAACCCACATGCACTCCAGGTCTTGGGAGAGACTTTGCCCCCAAAGGAATTAGAGGAGAGTGATAGAGGACACTTGGCTCTCTTCCGTGGCCTCCAACACCCACATACACACATGTGAACATATAACATGCACACAGATACTTGCTCATACACGCAAAGAGAACTTGAGTGTGACTATGCTACTAATATTTAACAATATAGGCTCTAAAACAGAAATTGTTACTAGAGACAAAAGGGCATTTTACAGTGTTAAAACAATCATTTCCCTAGGAAAATATAGCCATATAATATGTTCACTTAACAAAATAATGCCAAAATATATAAAGCAAAAGCTAACAGAATTGAAGGAAGGCATGGGTAACATTTATAGAACACAGTTAAAGTAGTGCTTGTAGTGCAAATTCTAGCTGCAAGTCCCTTCATTACAAAGAAAGCTTTCTCATTCATAGCCTGAATTTTCACCTTCATCAACTTAGGAAAGCAAGAGGAAAGTAAATTACAGAAAGAAGTTAGGAAGTAACGGAGCCAGGTATGGTGACAGACATCTGAAATCTCAGCACCCTGGAGGCTGAAGTAGGAGAATCAAGAGTTTGAGACCAGTATGTGATACATAAGGAAACCTTGTCCTAAGACAAAAATAAAAAACACTAAGCCAAACTAAAACAAAAAATTCCATCGTTGTATGCCCATTTTGAGGATGTGGAACTAGGAACCACAGATAAGAGAGAACATGCCATGTTTGCCTTTCTGGGTCTGGGTTGCTTCACTCAATATAACCTTTTCTAGGTTCATCCATTTACCTGCAAAATTCATGATTTCACTTTTCTTTACAGCTTGATAGTATTCCATAGTGTATATGTACTAAGTTACACTACACACTCATCCATTGAAAGAAATTTAGGTTGTTCTCATTTCCATAACCAGCAGCTGTCCTCTTAGACTTAAGGCCCCCTCAGCAGGAGGGAAAGCATGCCTGCTACTGGAAACCTAGCCAGCTTTCTGAGGTTAAGGAGGACATGAACCTTAGAAAAGAATCTACTGCCGCTGTTTTCTAGACCAGCATAGTTCTTTATTCCAATATTCCAAATCTATACTTATACCCACAGATATCAAAGAAGCCTCTATTTTCAGCAAATGGAGACAATCACAGAAAGCTACAGCTGGATATGATGTAGAGATCAACAGATTGCCAGGGGCTCATCCTCAACAGATACATCCGTATCACAGCTCTTGCATCTATGGGGCAGGGAAAATCACAGAAGAGGGGCCAGAACGATTTTAAGCGCAAGAATACGAGGAAATCTCCTATGAAGCAGTCTCTCCTAGAAATGGCTGCTTAGGAATGGTGGCACTATCAATGGACACATTAACATAGAAGGGGGATTTTTTTTTCAGGGTTCCACCCAAGTCAACAAATGACAGGCAATGAACGACAGTTTGGAGAAGGAGAATTAGCCTCTCCCAGGGATGAGCCCCCTTATTGATTGGCCAATGCAGAGTGATCAGCCTTGAAACCATATACTCACAAACAAGAAAAACAGAAGCAGCAGGTTGTGTGTGTGTATGATGTATTTGCATATATCCATATAAACATATAAGTATATATGCATATTCATGTGTGCATACATATGTAACAATAATAAAGAAAAAGAATATCAAGGAGAATGGGGGATATTGGAGGATTAAAGAAAGGGTAGCTGGAAAGGACTGAAGGGAAGAAAGAAAAGAAAAGAAAGCAGGGAAAGTGATGTAATTCTATTTTAATTAAAAACATTTTAAAAATTAAAAACATTTTAAAAATAAAAAGTCACAATGTGAAAAAAAACAAACCACCAAACTAACTACAGTAAGGTAAGAGGAACTAGGGAAGTAGCAAAGATGTAAAGACTAGAATGGTAATGAAGGAAATAGAAAACAAACAAATATCAATGAAATCAACATCCAAGTCTTAGAAAAGATTTCAAAAATTTGATCAGCCTTTATTGAACCAATTCTGTGGTGTGTTTTAAGCAATTGGTTACTTTTTACATCCTTAGCTTACTTTCTCCAATTTTCTAGAGGGAATATTTCTTTTTTATTGCTTTATAAATAATACCATTCAACATTTCCACTTCCTCCCCTCCTCCCATTTTCCTCCTGCTCCGCCACTCCCTCTCCCCCCTCCCCCTCCAGTCATAAGTCCAAAGCCCTCCCCGCTCCATCCAGGCTTAAGAAGGTGTGCATCCAAATAGAATAGGATCTACTGCAGTAGAGACAAATCCAAGTGCCATTATCATTGGCTTCTCAGTCGGCCCCAATTGTCAGCCACATTCAGAGAGTCCAGTTTGATCACATGCTCATTCAG
>LOEQ01006675.1:49530-62379 GCA_001685075.1 Bramus lutescens | reverse complement strand
GGCAAGAAGCCTGGCTCTAGAGAAATTCCCAGGAATCCATAAGGATGGCCCCAGCTAAGACCCTAAGCAATAGTGGAGAGGGTGCCTGAACTGGCATTGCCCTGTATTCAGATTGACGATTATCTTAAATGTCACCATAGAACCTTCGCCCAACAACAGATGGAAGCAGAGGCAGAGTCTCACATTGGAGCACTGTTCTGAGCTTCCAAGGTCCAGTTGAAGAGTAGAAGAAACGAGAATATGACCATGAGAGGTTCATCCACTGAAACAGTCTACCTGAGCTAACGGGAGCTCACCAACTCCAGTGGGACTGGGAAGGAACAAGCATAGGTCTAGATTAGTCCCTTTGAATGTGGTTGACAGTTGTGTGGCTGGGGCAGACTGAGGGACCACTGGCAGTGGCACTGGGATTTGTCTCTGCTGAATGTACTGGCTTTTGGGATACTTTTCTCTTTGGATGGATACCTTGCTCAGTCTGGATGTAGTGGGGAAGGCCATGGACTTTCCACAGAGCAAGGTGCCTTGCCCTCTCTTAGAATTGGAGGAGGTGGTGTAGGAGGGTGTGTAGAGGGAATGGGAGGAGGGGAGGGAGTGGGAATTTGGATTGGTATTTTTTTAAAAAAATCCAATAAAAATATAAGAAAGTTCAAAGTGCAATAAGTAAAAAAAAATTAAAAAAAGATTGGGTTGTAGACAAGCCTGTCGAATGTTTTCTTAATTAGTGATTGATGGGAGGCAACCCCTTGTGGGTGGTGCCACCCCTGGGGTAATAGTCCCGTGTCCTGTGTTCTATAAGAAAGGAGGATGGACAAGCCATGGAGAGCATGCCAGTAAACAGCACCCCTCCATGGCCTCTGCATCCGCTCTTGCCTCCAGGTTCCCATCCTGCTTGAATTTTCATCCTGATTTCCTTCGATGATGAACTGTGATGTGGAAGTAAAAGCCGGATAAACAACCCCCTTTCTCTCCACATTGCTTTGGCCACTGTGTTTCATCACAGCACCAGAAACCCTAAGACAGGCAGGTTGGAGGGGAGGACAACTAATAAGAGCAAAGTCTAATGACAAATATGTATGAAAAATGTCACAGTGGATCTCATTACTTTGTATGCTACCTTAGAATATTAATGAAGAACATATTTATTCCTGAGTTTATTTCCTTACACCTGTTTGATTTTGAGTTAGAAAACCACCTCCAAACCTACAGGATTTGATTTCTTTTATTCTTTGAGAATTTCACGTGTGTATACAATGTATATTAATCATATATGTGATGCATTCCCTACTTCCGCTTTCCAACTCCCCTGGGCCCTCCTAATATATCTCCCTCTCAACTTCATGTCCTCATTTTAAAACAATAACCCATTTAGTCCAGGGCTGCTGTCCATATGCCCATGAGTGTGGAGCTGCCCACTGAGTCATGGGCAACCTACCAGTATTCACCCCTCAAAGATTGGTCCTCCGTCCCCCAGCAGCCATCTACTTCCAAAAGTTCATCAGTTAGAACTGTGGTTTCAAGAGCCCCTCCCCTACCTATGCTAGATTTTTTTTATGGTTTAGTATAATTATTTAAACTCTTACTTTCAATATAATGAGGATGACACACTGATTAATGATGGTGATAATAATACCAGTTGCAAGGAAATATTGTGCCATTATCAAATATAAGACTTGTAAGATTATCAAGTCAACCATAAGATATGCACATAAACTAGAAGGCAACAGGGGAGAAAGAAGTCAAAGTTTGTGGTACAAACATGATGTTAGAAGAGAGAAGAACAAGGTGTACTGAGTTTCATTATTGCTAGTGCTGGATTACCTGAAACACATGCAGGTGTCCATCATGAAAGATAAGAGCATAGTTGGAAATTCATAGCACTAAGCTAATATAGCATTATTCAAAGCAAAGGCCACCCATGTTCTTATTTCTCTTTCTTCCAAATAGTTTGCTAATGAAATGAAAAAAGCAAATTCTTGAATGAAAGTTTTCATTTTAAAGTATGGGGGCAATATTTATCACTGATTCAGTCGTCTTGGACTTCCAAAATGCTATAAGAGAATTCTGGTTACATTCTAAAACTCCATAAGAGAATTGTGATAAGCCATTATAAATTATCAGGGAAAAGAACCAAGATATAAAAGTTTACCATAGATTTTCAGTTTGGTCTAATATAATAAACTGTATTAAACAGTTATTATATTACATATAGGGTCTAGATTTCTAGACCCTATATAGCCAAACACATTTAAGTTTCGTGCAATTATTACTATTTTCACCATTGTCAGTATGACAATTACCATAAAACTTTGGTTATTTTCCTGTTACTGATATAGTCCTCTCTTACTATCTATGAATCATGGTTGGTCAACAATCCTTTATTTTTCTACAACCCATTTTCAAGGCAGTAAATGTGCCAACAGACAAATTTAATCTGAAAAAAATGCTTCGTGATTTTTCCCCATTGCCAACTACAATATTAAAAGGCAGAGTAAAACATTAGAGCATCTTTAATGTCTTTAAAGCATACTATCCTCAGAGACATCTGGTGTACCATGATTGGGATCCCAGGCTGGGAAGATACTCATTTGTGGCTTTACGCCCCCATCTGTTCCATGCCTCATGCTAGACTTCTAACTGGCTTGGTCTTGTATGTGTCTTGTGCAAGTAACCACAGCTGTTGTCAGTTAATGTGTGTAACAGCCATGTAATGTCCAGAGGATAGACAGTATTTCACAGCACTCCTTATCCTTTGGTTCTTATATCCTTTCTGTCCCATCTTCTGCAATGTTCCCTGAGCCTCGAGGGAGGGGAGAGTAGATGTGTATGTCTGATCTGGAGCTGAACACTCTCAGTAACTTATTCCTATCACTCTGACCAGTGATGCATCTCTGCATTAACCTCTACCCACTGCAGTAAGTAGCTTCGGTGATCAAGATGGAAAAGAGCACAAATCTGTGAATGTAAGAATGGACATTTGGCAACTTAACATTTTAGCAGAATGGTATCAATAAGTTCTCCCCTTGTGCCTAGGACCATGTTTACAATACCACTCATGAATTCCTTTCTGTGGATCGGACCTTAGATTCAATGAACAGAGTGGTTGGTTTCTCTCAGAATCCGTCTTGCCATTATTGCACCAGTGGGCATGTCTTGCCTGTTGGTTACTATTGTAGCATGCAAGTTTCAGTGCTGAGTACAACTTTTGATGGTTTTTCTCCCTCATCAGCCTTCAAAGCACCTGCCAGCACGATGGAAGTTAGCTAGCAGGGATAGGGTTTCCTGGTCATCACAAGAGTGCTTTATGTCACCGAAGTGTGTGGTATCTGTAGTGGGCCACCAATAGCAATAACCTATTTTGTTTTAGGTGCCTCTGGGACCTCCCTGACCAGTAGGGAGGTAACCTCTGACTGCCACTGAGATTCTTGTTTAATAACCCATGTCTTCGGGAAGCAGCATTATTTACCCATTCGGGGGTACTTCTGTTCAAACTTCCCTTTCTTTCAATTGTGGGTGTTTTATTGTTTTGTTTTTGATACATGGTCTCTCTGTGTAGCTCTGGCTGGCTGCTGCTCTGTCGATCAGGCTGGCTTCAAACTCAGAGATCTGCCTGCCTCTGCCTCTGATTAAAGGTGTGTGCCACCACTGCCCCACCTTAATTATATGTTTAATTGGCTTACAAACCAGTGGAGTTTCATAAACCTTCTTCAGACATTCTTAGTTCTGGTTCTTTCTCCTCTTGCTCCTCCTTTTCTCGATCCTCTTGTCCCCACCGGGATTTGAGTGTTAAAAACATAGTTAGCTCTTTAATCACATCTTCAAGTAATGGTTTCATTTTAAGAATTATTGCACTTATTTCATTGTGTGTACATGCATATATGTGGGCGAATACATGCCTTGCCCACTTGCAGGAATCATTCCCTCCTTCAATCATGTGGAACTTGGGATTGAACTCAAGTCGTCAGGCTTGGTAGCAAATGCTTTTACTTTCTGGGTTGTCTCATCAGCCCCCAAACAGTTTGATTTTTAGTGGGTAATGATGATAATAACAACAATAATGATAATGATATCTGACCAATGAGATAGATATTGACCCTTCTTTGAATCTGGGACACTTGTTTTTTTTCTCACATGCACCACTGAGACCCTAACTGAAACAAAATACTTGCTGTCATCCCTCTGGTTTTATTCTCCTTTGTGTGGACATAGGTACTCCTGAGGAGACCAGGGAGATCTTTTAGGGACTTTTCTTAGGGATGGTTTAGATAGATTTCAGTTGTTTTTACTCTGGGAGTAATTCTAAAGATGTCTATGACAGTTTTTTGAATGTACATGCTCCCAAAAGAGACAAGAAACTTATAATTGACTCTCGGGTTGATGAGCCATCCGTGGCATCTCACAGTTGTCATTCTGTCTTCCAGGACCTTGGCTTCTTTGTATCATTAATTGTCTTAGCCTATCTCTTCCCACCATGATGCCAGGGTCCAAGACTATTTCAGTCCAAGACAATGAAAGCTTTCTGATACATCTCTGACCCCAGCTGCCTGTCTGTCTGGGTATTTGCTTATTGCCTGTGGCCACACCAGCAAACACTCAGTCAACAGTTCCTCTAGTATTGGCTCCTCCCTTGCTACAGCCCGGTTTTTTCAAGTGCCCTTGACCCTGAAGCCTAGATTAAGGGCAGCTGTACTTCTTCAGCTTCACGGTGGCCTTGGAGTGCTTCCATCTCCCACACAGCCCCCGGAGTCTCTGGAATGGAGAGAGAGAAAGAGAGCTTTGACCTAGACCTGGCTCACCTCACACCATAACTAACACGCTTATTATAGCATGCAATAAACCTCAAACCAGCTTGACTCAGATTCTTAAAGGGCCAGTTCTAACCAATCCACAACTCCCTAGCAAGCATAGTGTTAATTTTAAAAGCATCTTTTTAGCATGTAAAAGGGAGAAATGTGTCTTCAGTGTCCCACAGCATTCACATGACATCTTTCAAGGGATGCGAGATTCCTTCTAATATCTGAATTAATATGGTATATTTAAAAAATCTTACTTTTTTTTCTTAAGTACTTGCTTAAAGAGCTGAATCTAAGAACAACACTAAGTCTGAAATATTGGCCACTCTTATAATGGGAGCTTGGTTGATAATGGTGGCGGTGGTGGTAATGATAGTGATGATGAGAGTAACACTAACCAACATTTATTGAATGAGTACTTCTTACATGTTTTGGCTCATTTAAAAATACATGATGCAGGAGTATATTGAGTCCCTCTCATACTTCAGCCCTGGAAGATATTATATCATCCCATTTTATATGCAAGGAGCCAGAGTTACAAAGGTGAGATAGTTTGCTAAAGTTCAGAAAATACACCACTAGGTGGAGCACTTTAGAGTCCAGAGCACATTTGTGCTGTTTACTTTGTATCTCAGTGTGTGGAAGATGGGGCTTCCTCCCACTACCTTAATTCAGTCTGGGAGAAACGGTGATAGAATTTTCTTTGATAATTGAAAAATACCACAGGGATCAATTTATTTATTCTTTTTAATTATAGCAGTCTGTGTCAACTCTTCAAAAAAGAATAATTAAAATAACCTCCTAGACTTCTAGAATACAAATCCAACCATAGTTTTACCACCCAAGGATAACCATTGTTAACACTTGAATATTTTACTTAGCATTTCCTACATTGAACATTTTATTAACACTAAAAATGATTTCAGAAAGTACAGAAAACGAAAAGAAGAAGTGACTGTCATTCTCAATTCTACTCATTATTGAATTTCCACTAGTCTCTTCATGTGGGTTTATATGTATGTCATATTGCTTTATAATCTGAGCTTTTGTTATTTAATAATCTTTTATAAGTGCCTTTCATCTAAAAGCATACTCTTCCATGATATGTCTGTTAGTTTTCCATTTCAGTGTATCAAATTACTAAAAAATTCAGTGGCTTAAAATAACACATATTCATTATCTTACAGTTCCTATAGGTCAAGAGGGTTTACAACCACTTTAGCTTAATTCTCTGCTCAGGGTCTCACAAGGATGCCATCATGATGTCAACTAGGGTCTGTTCTATCTGAAGGTTTAAATCATGTTTAAGCTCATCCAGGTTATTGACAAAATATAGACTGACTAGGGGCTGAGAGTTATCATGAAACCCTAGAGCAGCGGTTCTCAACCTGTGTGTCAGTACCCCTTTGAAAAACCTCTCTCCCCAAAAATATTAACATTATGACTCATAACAGTAGTAAAATTACAGTTAAGAAGTTGTAACAAAAATAATTTTATGTTTGAGGTCATCGCAACATGAGAAACTGTATCAAAGGATTGCAGCATTAGGAAGTGATACCCGTTGCTCTAGAGGTTACTTACAGTTCACTGTCATGAGCCCTTTCCCATGTATGATTCACAGCATGATAGTATGCTCGATTAAAGCATTCTTTCTCTAGTTCCATCTGGTATAGGAGCAATGATCTAACACCTTTGTTATACTCTGTTTGTTAGAATCAAGTGCCAGGTCCCATTCACACTCAAGAAAAGGAGATCATTCATTATACAGGTAGGTAAGTCAAAGGTCTAATTTCCATATACTATTTTAAACTGAAATATGCCTTTTGACTTTAAAAACTCATACTATTACCTCTCTAAAGAAACCTTAACTTTTCCATGATTTTGTATTTATTAATAAAATGGCAGTAATCACTGTATTAGTAAGCATTCTGCCAATACAATAAAATACTTAAGAAAACCTTAAGAAGATTACACTTATTTTGGTTAACTTTTCAGAGCCTTTCCATGATCACTTGGCTGTGTTGGGTTAGGCCTTTGGTAAGGCAAGAAATTCTGCCAGAGCAAGCCCCCTTCCTTCATGCCCAGGGAACAGAAAGAGAGGAAGGGGCTAGGATCCCACAATCTCTTGCAGGTGAGCTCAATAGTAACTTATGGAGTTCCACTAATCCCCACTTCCTAAAGGCTTATCCCACGGCCCGCAGTGCTACCCCAGGGATGAGGCCTTTACAATCAGATGAGCATGTGGTGGACATCCAGCATCAGGACCATAGCTGTCACCCTTGTGCTTTCATCTTCTTACAGGCCCTTGATTCACTTTCCTGAATGATAAGAAAGAGTTGCTGAGTCAAAAGTTCAGGCATTTGAAAGGCAAGTGGCAGCAATGGTATGTGGGACACAGGAAGATTTTTAATAAACCGAACTCAGTTTAATATTTGACAAGTGCTTGAAGGATATATGTATTAGTAGTAGTATATAATAATGTAATATAGAATTATTAACATAATAGTATATTAATGTATGGTTATTAAATACAGCATATTATGTATTTATAATCATTACAATAATATATTCTATACATATATAATGTAATTATATAGTATATTGTAGGTAAAGTGAATGAAATTAAAAGTAGGTTGGAAGCTAGAGAGAGGCTTGGTGGTTAATAACTCTTGCAGAGGTCCCAGGTTCAGTTCCCAGAACCCATGTGGCAGCTCACAAATGCCTGTAACTCCAGTCCCACTGAATATTACACCCTCTTCTGGCTTTCTTGGGCACGAGGCACACACATGGCACACACACATACATGCAGGCAGAAGACTCATACATTTAAAATAAAAATGGAGTTTAAAAGTAAGCTGTTTTCTGCTTCCAACAAACCTGTGAGGTAGGTGCAAACAGTCTTTCCAGTCTATAAAAACTGAGGCCAGAGAGTACGGAGAAAGATTCTCCAACGGAACAGAGAAAGACCTGGGCTATGTACTAGCTCCTCCCTTCATCAAGCAAACGACTGCAAGCAAGTTATGGTTCCTATCTGAGTGTAGTGCCTTCTCTTTCACTACTTTGCTCACATCAAAGGAGTCAGCACTGGGGCAAGGTCTTGGGAATGATGGAGCAGTGATTCTCACCTTTGGCTGTGCAGTGGAATCAGTCTGGGAGCTTTAGAAATCAGAGATGCCTGGATTCTAGCTCTGGATATTTGTGATATAATTACTTTGTGCTGTGGGATGGGCATCAGAAAGTTTTAAGGCTCCCAAGGGGAGCCTAATAAACAGCTAAGGCTATCCCACAATCAAAACTGCCCACAACCAGAACTGCCCACAACCCAAACTACCCACATGTGTGAGAAATTATTTCTGCATAGAGCTGAGGAAGCAGCATTTGGTTGCTGCTCTCTGCTCTGAGATGCTGGAAGTGGCCTGCTAGGCTCAAGCTGAAGTCAAACCCCTGCCTTCAACTCCTGGATCAACTCAGCCTGCAAAGTTAGTTTGGAAAACCATAAATTACCTGCTGTTTTTCCCTCCTGTGTGGGTCTCTGGCAGCAGGGCAGTGGTGNCCCTCATATCACAGTTTCAGCATCCTGCTGCCTGTCAGTCAGCTTCACTGAGACAGAGGGACCAGATGCCTGGCCGCCTGCCACTGGATCTGTGTAACAGATTTGCTGAGGCGTCGTTGGGGCCAGTCCAGCCTTCCAGCTCACCATGAAGGCTGGGGATGAATTTTTCTAAGCAGCTAAATGTGGCTCAAAATGAATGTGATCAATCAATGGAATGAAAGTGTCAGTCAGCTAGCCCCAGAGTGACAGAAAAAGCCAACACCAACTTCAGCCTTTCCGTGGCAACTGGGAAACTGGGAAAAGTATGTATGTCTGCCATTTTCCTGAGGTCAGACACTACCTAGGGATCATGGGGAAAATGGTGATGAGCGAAGACCCTGGTAAAGGCAGAGAAGAAATGCACCAAATGTTGAGTTCATACTCCATGTGGATATCATCTCTCTGACTTGGAGCATGACCATACCTCAAGAATTATGAGTGGATATTTCTTCTTCACAGATGAAGAAACTGAGAAAGTACCTCAAGAATTATGAGTGGATATTTCTTCTTCACAGATGAAGAAACTGAGAAAGTATCCTTGTGAGGTCACATAATCCAACAAATGGCAAACCCAGAACACCTGTCGTGGCTGTTCAGCCTGCAAAAGTACTTGTTCTTGCTTCTTATGTCGGAAAGAGAAGGTGTGATCCCAGTAACTAATTTTATGTTCCCTTTCTTCTCCTTAGGATTGGTGCCATCATGGCCTATCTTTGGCACAATTGTGAAACATTGAAGGTTGCTTTTGTAATGGACCATCTTCCTCCCACTAAATTAATTTAGTAATATTAAAGATCTAAAAGACCCCTGACTCTCAGAAGCCTAACACAATAGACATTTACTTCTTGTTCACATGAAGTCCACATCTGTGTAGAGATGAGAATTTCATCATGCAGGGGCCTAGGTTCTTTCTATCCAAGGTTCCACCTTCTAGGGCTTCAGTGTTGTTCAACAGGGCCTGTGCCTCTGTAAGGTGCATGGAAGGAGGGGTGTGGACATTCCTAGAAGAGGCTCCACAGCCCAGGGGAGGGTGCCTATACACTCGCTTCTATCCAGATCTCTGTGCACATCTCAGTGATTCAAATACCCACAATAAGGCAGGCTGGAAACCATGGGCAAAAGACGACAAGAACAAATTTTGGCGAGCCTATTATTAACTGTGCTCAAAGCTGTGCATGCCTGTGAGGCCTCTTCATTTTTGAGGCCTTGCCTTCTTGGCCCTACTCACAACCTTTCCAGAAAGCTACTTTGTGCTTTGTTTCTTTTCTCCTCTGATTAGCAACGATCATCTACCAATTTTCTCGCCATTGTGCCATGGCTGTGAAAGGAGCATCCGGGGTAGCTGAGAGTTCTCATGGAGCTATCTTCCACTCAAGTGGTACTGGGGTCACACATGGTGAGCCTCTCAAAAAGTATCTGTCTCATCTTATGCCAGCCCTTCAACACAGGGAGTCAGTAATGTAGAGGTGACTGACTTTTGCTAGGCTCGTTATTTGGCTAATGATGAATGTCCGTGTCTCGGAGTCTGAAAGACCAGGCTGTTTTATGTGTAGCTTCTCCTCTTCGGTGTATTTTCTGTTTCCTCAGCTCTGTCTGTGTCAGGTCTCATGGAGGTGCTGGGTTTCACAGTGATGGACGCAGAGAGTTTTCACACCCGCCAGTTCTGCTAATGAGTCTGCTCAGCCCCTACCTGTGTATGGCTGGAGTAAAATGAGATGAAATGAAGTGTCATTTGTGATGATAAAAAAGGAGTATTTTAGAAGATATTCAGACTCTCATTTGATGAACACTTGTCTTCTAGCACTTCCTGAGTTCCATGGTGAAAAGGACTCAGGTTGCCCAGCCTCCTGTGGGTACCACACTGATATCTCTGGCTGGCGTCACCTGGGATGAGGCCTTTCTATGCATCTGGACAAGGCCCTTGTGGCCATCTCAAGATGATCACCCTTTCTTGAGCTTCCGATGTGTCTGACACCTCTTGGTGACTGTTATGGCCTACCAAAAGTGATAATATCATTCTGAAGTGTACTTGTAGCCGTCCCAATAGCCCTTAATTCATATGTCCCTACAGGGACTAAAGGCAACTTGGAAAGGCCAGAGACTGCTCTGCTTGGTCCCGCTATGCTGCCCAGTTGAGGTCAAGCTGGCTGCTTCAGGTCTGTGGGGTCCCTCTTGTTTCTCCGCATGGCTTGCATTCAGTCCAGAAAGGGGAGATGGGACACATGAGTATTACTGCTTCTCCATCTGATCCTCTCCTTCTCCCACCCACACATTGTTGGGCAAAAACGGGCTGGGTTTTCTTTCTTCTTCTTTTTAGTCAGAATTCCTTTTCCCTGGCTCCGTGAGCATAATTTTGTTGGATGATGAGGAATGGGGACTTGGAATTCCACTGAGGAGTACATTGCCAGCTGTGGCGATGCATGAACCACAGGATGGAAGGTGGAGATAGGAATCATTCTTTAGAGATAGATTGTGCACACCTTAGCTAACTAAGCATTAACCTTAAAATAGATACATCCACAGAAGAACTGTCTTGGCTTGTGTTGATATATACACTAAGCATCTAAGTCATCAGTTCTTAACCTGTGCATTGTGACCCCTTGGGCAAACCTCTATCTCCAAAAATGTTTACATTGCCATTCATAACAGTAGCAAAATTACAGTTAGGAAGTAGCGACAAAAATAATTTTATGGTTGGGGGGGTCACCACAACATGAGGAATGTATTAAAAGGTTGAAGTGTTAGGAAGGTTTAGAGTCAGTGATCTAAGTGGAAGAAATAAACAAAGAAAAAACCCAAGGACAAATTCTAAAAATGTAACATTCTGAAATGGCGAATGTGCCTATTTTGCATAGTAACATACTTAACTCCGAGGCTTCGTATGACCATATAACCTTGTTCATTTATATGACTGATGGCTTTCCTGCCAAGACCTATCAGTCTTCCAGACTCCATATTGAACTGTCCCATTCTGTCAAAACAAAAAGGCAAAAAGAGGCAAAGCATAGAACACAAGGCAGAACTGAAATGCCGTCACTCCCCACCATGGTGCTGGGACTCTGGTGGTAGGGGATATGCCATAAATGGGAGCAGAAGAGTCAGATGGACTTCCTCTGAAAGGGGATTGGCTGCCAAGGCATCAAAAAGTTCCAGAGACTCCCCAGTCCCCTTGTCCTTAAGGCCAGAGAGGCAGTTCACTTCCTGATATGTTGAATTCCATATGGTTTAGTGCACAGTTGCCTTCCTGTTCAGTATTTCCTTGAGTTGATTTGGATACCCCAAAGCCAAATACCCTCCAAAATGACTGCACTCATGCACCAATGAAACTGAATCAGTGACTCACCACAAACAGTAAGAGCTAGCCAGTCAAAGTGTGGCATATGCTGGCTCTGGGAATGACCCCAAAAGTCCTGGTTTAATTAGGATGGCGGGTGAAATAAGCCAGATTCAGGAGCACTGGCTTTCAGTGTCTTCCCCAAATCCAGTCTTTCTCTACTTCTCAGATCCACAATATCTCAAGGCTTTACCTTGCCCCTTTCCCATTCAAATTCTTCTTGCTTCAAACTCTCCTGACTTCATTAAAGGGAAGATATGACTCCTGAGCAAAATGTTCCTCATTTTGTACCACATGGCCTGCACTGGTATGATTAGAAGACACCAAGACTCCAAATTCCTTTTGTCTTGCTCCACTACAAGAAGAATAGGGAATCTATGGTCTTCAGTATGGTCTTCTCCTATTTGGACTCTAAGACATTTTTGTGAATAAGTTGGTTAGCAATACTTGACAGCTCATGCTACGGTGAGGCAAACTGTGGCCACAGTTTCCTCTGTTCCCTGTATTTACATTCTTGCAATATTTGTATATCTGATATGTTCCTGTGACTTAATTTGCTCAGTGGGATAACGGCAATCATGACTTAAGAGAAGATGCATAATGGAGGCTTGGTGTTCTAGGACCCCTTCAATCTATGAAGCCTATGAATCTATAGCCTGATGGTGGATGAGAACACAGGTAGAAGAGAATTGAGATGCTTCAGCGGACTTCCAGCCAGCCTCTGGCTAATCAGCTTGCTACTCATAATGTACAGTTAAGCCCATTAATCAGTTAAGCTAGACAGACATCAGAAAAGACTGAAATACTAAATCCGAGTCAGAATGCCATCCCCAAGAATTAGGTGTCTAATAAAGTTGCTGATTGGAAGGCAGCTATAGTGGTTTGAACAGGAATGCCCCCATAGACTCATGTCTTTGAATGCTTGACCCATAGGAAGTGGCACTATTAGGAGGTGTGGCCTTGTTGGAGTAGGTTTGGTCTTGTAGGAGGAAGTATGTCACTGTGGAGGTAGGCTTTGAGGCTTTGGTATCTCTTATGCTCAATACACGCCCATGTGATGATATGCATACAGTCTCCTGCTACCTGCAGATCAAGATGTAGAACTCTCAGCTCCTTCTCCAGCACCATGTCTGCCT
>LOEQ01006674.1:70851-81338 GCA_001685075.1 Bramus lutescens | reverse complement strand
CAAGGTCCAAATGAGGAGCAGAAGGAAGGAGATCATGAGCAAGGAAATCAGGACTGTGAGGTGTGCGTCCACCCACTGAGACAATGGGGCTGATCTAATGGGAGCTCACTAAGGCCACCTGGACTGGGACTGATGGAGCATGTGATCAAACCGGACTCTCTGAATGTGACTGACAATGAGGGCTGACCTTACTTGCTGGTAAGATACTGTCACTTGGTAATAGACAGACTAATAGAAATGGGTTAAATTAATATACAAATTAGCCAATAAGAAGCTAGAGCAAATGGGACAAGCAGTGATTTAATTCATACAGTTTTTATGTGGTTATTTCAGTTCTGGGCAGCCAGGATGAATAAGCAGCTCCTCCTCCAACATATCCCCATGGTGGTATGTCAAGGCAAACTGCGACAGGACTTTGGTGATCACATTCTGAAGCAAACTTAAGCCCCTAAATGGGCTATGATATGTCAAGAGTCTCATTTCCTTGCATCACAGGCTTTGTCAAGTTCTAGTTCTTGATCCTTGCCACTGTCTGGGACACTTGACACTTTGTCTTCCTTTCTCAGTCAACTTCCACAACACCTCCTTCTATGTTCTCTTAAGTATCTGATAGTTCTCCACTCCTCCTTAGAAGTCAGGCATATAAATCATTGTCCTTATTATTCTGACCCTACCCAGAGACCTGTCAGATTGCGGCAAAAGATAATGTGTCTACCGAACAGCTTCAGTCCTTCAAGGAGAAAGCTGGCCATGACTCATGGAGTGACTTTAAAGGTTCATTTCTGCTTCTGAGCTTCAGCATCCTCGTTTGTAAAGAGAATTTAAGAGCCCTTTCTCAGAGAGCTTGGAAGATAACAATGCATATGAAATTTGAAGTATAGCACAGGAAAACAATGAGGAGGCAGTGACAATGACATGAAAATTAATCCCTTCCCAACTTTTAGCAAGAAGTCCCACAGATGGAGATCACTCAACTAACATCCCCCCCCTCCAAAACAAAAATCCAACTTTGCTTTCTCTTTACAGAAGTTCAACTGCAAATTGGCTCCGTAGGGGAAGAAAGTCCTTTTTGACCTTTGCCTAATGAGCCCATTTCTGTCTTGGAAATAAGCAATCATTGGGATTCTTGAGGTGTAAAAATTCCTGGGATTTTTTATGTGAGCCTATCCCCAGTTAAAGAAAAAGATACCTTTGTTCAGTAACATTGCACATTCCATGTCTTTCCACCCCTTGGGCATTGGGACTCTAGAGCAGATTAGGGTGATTTGTTGAGCTGGAGTCACGCCAGGTCCATCCCTTAACTAATCTATTTTCCCACAAATGAATCTTGAAGCCAAGCTTGATCTCAACACAGTCTGTCAGCCTCTACCATTTCTTGTGGGGATGATTGGCACAAGTCTTTACCCCTGGTTAATCATCCGCTTCACAGCCCTTCTCCTCTGCCATTCCCTAATTTTTCCTACCAAGCTTTAAAATGTGTCACCAACAATCACCATATTAATAGTTCCTATGCTTAAAACAGTTGCATCTGGCCACATATGGAACTTTTCACAGAAAAATTACTCAGCCTATTATTCCCAAATTTCAAATTTATTCAGGGTTTTAAACATCAATTTATTAAGCTTTAACCACAAAAGTGCCAGGCCCCATGCTAGGCATTAAAGATACAGGAATGAACAAGCAGGCAGGCCTCTGCCTTCAGGGTACTTGTTACTGCTGTGATGAGGAAGGAATAGTTCAAAACAGAACCTACAGGAGACTTGGTGCCTGGGGACAGAAAGGGCTTCACAAACAAATTAGAGTTTGAACTTGCTGCCCTGAGGATGACTGGGGATTAAACAGGTGTGGTAGCTGGGTCTCATTGCTTTGACTTAGATCTGACAAAAGAGTTTTTAAAAAGAAGAAAGATTTGTTTAAGCTAATGGTTCAGAGGTTCTGGTTCATCATGGTCTACCTACTCCTCTTCTTCCAGATGAGACAAGGCATCACTGTAATAGAGAAAGCAAGCAACTCACAGAAGACATGAGAGAAGGAGAGAAAAGGAGAAAGAGAGAGAAATGGAGGGGTCTGGTAAAACTAGGTAAGAAGGCACCCCCTCCCAAGGAGCAGCCTCCTCCATCTAGGCCTTGCCTTCTGAAATTCCCTGAATTTTACAAAACAGTCTCACTTGCTGAGAACCAAGTATTCAATACATGATCCTGTGCATAGGTGCTTAGGTTTAAAAACACAACAGTTAGAGGAAGACAGTAAAGTCACAGGAACAGAATATGTAGTCCTGGAGTTAAGAGTGAGCATCTTGAGTGGATAAAATAGAAATCCAGGTTTTCTGAAATGGAGAAAGACAAGAAGACTAAAAGACAAGGGCGAAGAAGGGCTCGAGGGCAGATCATGGGGCTTTTCCTAAGTGCAATGAGAATACATGTGTACTGTGCATAATTCAACATGTTAGTTTGTGCTTTCTATGTATCCAGTCATGGGTAAAGAGAGATAGTGTCAATGTACCACAAAATGTCTCTGCTAAAAGAATAACTGGTCTTAAGGCTAAGATTCAAATATTGGTCCATTTTAAAAACCCTGCAAAGCAGGGGATGCCCATCTGACTTTGTCCAGCAAGCTAGCTTCTCCAATAATGCTCAGCAGAGTCATGAGCCACCACCCAAGAAGCAGTTGATAATGACAGCAAAAATGGTATGGCCACATGGCAGAAGCACCAGTATATGCAAAGAAAGACAACATGCCAGTGAGACTGACACAGATAAACATTGTTTAGGGAATGTTTGTGGGGTAAGATTTGATGCATGAGTAAGAAGAAAAAATGTTTCGGATAGAAGGCCATACTTACAAAAAAAGGTACAGAGGGAGAAGAGTGTAGGCCAAATCTAAGATACAGTGTCCAGAAAGCAATGGAAGATTTATGCTCAGGAAAAGTGGCAGTCAGTTAGGTAGACTTGTGAATATAGGGATTTCTGAAAGCATAATGACTTGGGGGACAACATACAATACAAAGGAGCTATAGATTAGAAGGACAAAGATGCCCTGAGATGCAGTATGTTTAGAAAGCAGTAGGGAAAAGTTGGGAGTATAGAGAGAAAGAAGGAAAAGATAAACACAAATGTCCAGTGTCATCTAGAAAAATATTGAGGGGTTTGAGAGCAGTTCAAAGTGTCTGCACTTAATATGAGAAAGGGAAATTCAGACAGTACATTGGTTAAAGACAGAATTCAAGGGTTTTTTTTGTGTGTGTGTGGAGATGGATATGCACATGTGTGTTTGTAACTGCATATGCATCAAGTATTCAAATATGTCCCTGCACATGTGAGCACATGCATATGGAGGCCAAAGGCCAAATTTGCAGTCTGTTTCTCAGGAGCTATCAAGCTTGCTTCTTGAAACAATCTCTTACTGGGAGCTGGGGCTCACAAGCTAGGCTAAAATGACTGCCTAACAAGTCTAGTATCTGCCTGGTTCCCTAGTGCTGGGATTACGAACATATCACCCTACCTGGCTTTTTAAAATTGGTGTTTGGGCTTGAATTTAGGTACTTGTGCTTATGCAGTAAACACTTTATAGACTGAGCCATCTACCCTGCTCCAGGATCCAAGATTTATGTGTCATGGTACCAATCAACCCTCAAATCTTAGGAACTGGTAATTTCTAATTTGACCATCCAAATTCCAGGACACTGAATGGACCATGTTAGAAGGAGCTAGGCTATAGATCCGCAAACTGTCGCCCGCAGGACCCAAATGAGGCCAACTGAGAAGAGGTTTTAGTTGTTGGATTGCTGGAAAAATCAAGAGAATAATATTTTGTGACACATGAAATTTAAATTTCAGAGTTCATAACTATAGTTTCTTTGGGACACAGCCAGGCTGTGATTAAAAATTGCCTATTGCTGCTGTCCAGCTAGGAGAGGAAATGTGAATAGCTTTCATGAGACTGTGTGGGCCACTAAACCATGTGGAGGAAATTGTAGATATGCTTCTTGTGGGAAACTGTCTTATCTCGAATCCTGTCTCCTCAGTACAAAGTGTGCCTCTTCCTTTATTTTTCACTTCAGCCATATGGTCAGGTTCAAATATGTATCACATTCTCCAAGTTCAAGTTTGAATTCAGAGTAACAGAATCCTAACGGTTTGTTTATTTATTGTTGATTCCTTGTAGTAAGGAGTGAGTCTGCTTTGAAAGAAGCCTAGATTTCTAAGTTTCCCTTCACTGAATATAAATCTCCATGACAAACTATGACAAAGGTTTTGATGGAAGGATTGGCAGGGGCCCTATGCTCTATCAACCACTGGGAGGGTGACTTGGGAAAGGTTCAGCCCTGCAGAGTAGGGGGACTTGTAGATGGGTCATACAAATGGATGCTGAGTTCCATCCCAGGACACTGTCTGAAGAGAGCTAACATGCTGGGAGAGATGAGGAACTACTGTGGTCAACCCGGCCTGGGAGGCCTGGTGCCAATTCAATTTTCACAGCAGCCCACCTCCATCTGGAATGAAAACTCTTTTCTTAATGCTCTTATTAAACCCTAATCTTAATCGTATTCATCATTATTAAGTCTTGAAATTGTCTGGAATATTTAAATAGGACCAAGCTGATAGTCAGAGGGACAGATTTAAAGAGACAGCTAGAATTCTCTTCATGGAGCCCACCAAATAATCACTGGAGATTCAGACCCTGATAGAAACCAAGGTTTCTGAAGTGAATGATTTGCAACAGTGTCACAGGGGAGGGGTCTGCCAATTACATTTGGCCTGGATAATATTAGTCTTTCATTCAAAGTCTCCTGAAAAACTTATCAGGGAAGGGAAGAAACATAAATGGAAGATAAATTAAGGGTTTAAATGCTCCCAAGGACTTGGAGGGACATTGAAAGCGAATAACTATGGGCCTTGCTCCTTTCAGCTTCAAAACAATGTGTATTAAATAACTCCAATGCCTCAGTCCCTGTCGCCAAGAATCTAATTTCTAGCTGTCCCCGGAAGGTCACATGGCTTGGCCAGCTCTTATCTCCTGATACAGGACAGACTTTCTCCACAGCTTTTAGAACTATAAGCTGAGGAAGAAGCAATGCTCTTTGTTTCTTTCTTTGTTTCTTTCTTTCTTTCCTTCCTTCCTTCCTTCTTTCCTTCCTTCCTTTTTCTTTGCTAAATAAAAAATTTAATTCAAGATGATGGGCTTCCCCTTTTGTTCCCTCATTCATCTGACAGGTAGGGGTGAATGTGACTTCATCAATGATTTATTTTTTGCTGCATCCATGTATTATATGCACCATATATCTTGTCACACTAAATTCTGGCTAGAGTACTATGAGGTAGATCCCACAGTCTCTGTTTCATAGATGAGGCAACTCATGTCAGGAGAAAATATATTAAGCACTATCAAATTTGAACTCTGAACACATGCTTATTTTTCTTCCCTTTGTGTTTTACTGGCTTATCAGACTCCTACTGGCCCTCAGAAAGAAGATGATATAGAATAAAGCCATAGATTCACTGCAGACAAGAGATCATTGAGGACAAAGGAAATTTTTTATAATATCCATATTATCAGGTTTGAATCCTGAATACTTAAACAATCTATTTAACCTTTACTCTGGATAATGCATACATTAGATGGGGTAACCTATATACCATCATAAAAATGGTGATTTCAAACCAGCTGACATAAAATCAAATAGCCCAGCCATAAAAGGCATCCTTTTATGTGATTATCTTGCCAATATCTTCATGTTGCTAAACTAAATCAAACTACAATTTTCCCGCATGCCCTGAATTTAATGGGAGCCATTAATGGGTCTGATTCCTTATAGATCTCCCTGTAATAGGAACATGGCCTCTTATGCCCTGGCCGATTAAAATAAAGTCACTATGCTGTCATCTGTTATGTTGCTTTGAGTATGTTGAAGAGTGGCCCTGCTTGAAATACCAAAGTTGTTGACACTCAAACCAACATTCAAGACGTTCCTAAAATACACAGCATTGATATATCTTTCTGTAACTTCTTTCTACTATTTCTATGTATCATTTATTCCCAAAATCCAATATCAGGACGTTGGGGTTTTTTTGTTCGTTTGCTTGTGAGAATCTACTCCTGGAAAGCAAAAACATTTGCAATCAAACCTGCACTATGATTGGCATTTTAATGTACTATGCACTGTGATTGGCATTTTAGTGTACTAAGTACTGTGACTGGCATTTTAGTGTACTAAGTTGGAGGGTTCTGAAGCTTTCCAAAATGTCCACTATGCTCTAAGTTTTTGAATACAGTCCTACACTCTACAACTCTTCCTGAATGTTTAGCCCATTCATCTTACAGATGTATCAACAGATACTTGGAGACAATCAAGACCTTTTTAAGGTCATTAAATGTATGAACAACATCTCTGAACAGTGAAATCCAGTTTAATAGGGAATAGCATTTCACCAGGAGCAAGAAACCAGTGATTTACAAAAGGCAGAAAGCAGCTCCCACCACATCAGGAACGATCCGTGTTCCCACAAGTCACCAGGACCTGCAATCAAAATCAGTCTTAGGAAGTTATTACGTCTTCATTCTTTGTTCTTCCCCAACATTTTCCTCATTGTTACACCAGACAAGAGCATTCTTCTACTGATCCCAAATCTTCCCCCAAGCAAAGTAGATGAATTTTCTATTCCTGGATACATTATGGGGTAGTGTAAGTCTTTCTCAGAAAGGACTCCATACTTGCTACTGGCTATCAGATGCTGGTACCCCTTGATCATCGGCTCGATTGCCTTAAAAAAATACAGCAAAGGGAAACAGTATAGAGAAGCATCACACCAGTATAACACTTCACTTCCATCTATCTTCCTTCTTGTGTTGTCAGATCCTCCCTAAAACCTCATTCCCTCTTTAACACCCCCAACACACACACATGCACGCATGCGTACACACACACACAATCTCTCTCTCTCTCTCTCTCTCTCTCTCTCTCTCTCTCTGTTCTTAACATGGTCCTAAGTACCTTCTTCATTTTTCTCAGTCAGCCAAACTTCCTAGGCTCATGTTTTCTCCATCTCTCTCCATCAGCCAACAGCCTTGACTGAGAGAAAGAAATAGCACTACAAAGGCATTGTCTCTTACTCTCTAGTTGTCTGTTCCTACTGGTTATTACAATGAGTTTCTCTCCTCTTTTTCTCAGGAAATTCTTCAGAAGGGCTGATTGTGTAACCAGTGATATCTGCTTTATTCTTATAGTCTGGGATGTTGTTCTTACAGTCAGCATTATCAGTTACTTGTGAATACATACAGTTTCCCTGACTTGAATTGTACTCATGGTTCCACATGTACCTTGCCTACCTCTGACCCGGTTTAATCTTCAGAACCTGAACCCCTGCTCTCCATCGTTGAGACACTGTCTCCAAACCTTAATGAATCCCAGAGAACTCTACATGAACCATTATTCCCCCAAGATGGCAGGAGAGGTGAAGGGCACAGAGTCCTGAGACAGATATGGGGGTACAAACCCTTCCCCTGCTCTTGTGAAGCTGTGAGATCTTCAGAGAGCTAATTACCCTCTCTGTACTTATATTTACTCAGAGCAGAAACCCAAAAATAAACGTGCACCAACTTCACAGAATTCTTGTGAAGACAAGAAGAATTAATTGCACTCAACACTTTATAATATTCTACATGACACAGTTTGAGTGTCCACTGAGTGTTTGGCATTGCTTGAAAGTTTTTTAGTTAATAACAGTATATCTACTTGGCTTCCATACTGAACTGCAAATTGATTAAGATCTGGGATTTGATCTTAGTCATCTTTAAATTTATTGCCCACTTATAACGCAGTTCTGGTTACCTAGGTGCTAATGAATATTTAATGAATGACTAAATAAATGAATAAATTTTTTGAAACCTTCCTGAAGTCAGAAGGGAAAGTCATTTTCCACTGTTATCTGCTCCTAGTGGCATATCCAAGTTCAGAGGGACTAGGGTGAAATATTTCTTGTCACTCTAAGTCAGAAAAGACACTATATCTCCATGACATCCAACCTGATGTTTACCTTCCACTACTTTAATAACCTCTCAGTAACTCAAAAGAATAAAGTTCCATCTTCTCTTGATGTTATCTTTGAGTGGCAAAAAGCATTAAGTCTTTTCCCTCTCCCTACCTTCCCCCTGAGTTCCTAACGAAGCAGAAGCCAGCATGACTGTTTTATGTACCTATTTGTCTTCAGTAATGGTGTCAGCAGAGACAGGCTCACCTCTCCAAAGAGCGTTTGCCTGGGAACTGGTGCAGAACGACACAGGCAAGGTGCTCACTGTTTGAAAGTGCACTCGCAGCAATCAGGCACCTTACAATGATGACTCTGGCCTACTGTCATCTTCAAACAGACATGTGCTTTCTTTTGCTGCATATGAAGCTGACCAGTAACAGTTGTAGTCATGCATACATGAACAAGTCAGTGGTGAATTCACTGTGTATCTAGAACATCTGAATTGTGCAACTTTTGGGACAGTGTGTCAGTCTCTACAGAATGATTATTTACTTGGGAAATGTGATGCTTTATAGATTACCAGTTTGGCAGGATCTAGAGTCATCTTGGAACAAATCTCTAGGTGTGCCTGTGAGGGAGTTTCTCTATTAGGCTAACTGGTGTAGCAAGGTTCCCTTTAAATGTAGGTGCCATGGGCTGGGATCTCAGGATATATGAAAATGAAAAGCAAGCTGAGCACTAGTCTCTCTCTCTCTCAGAGAGAGAGAGAGAGAGAGAGAGAGAGAGAGAGCATCTCCATGCACTTTCTGACAAATGAAAAACAATGTGACCAGTTACTTCCAAGCCCTGCAGTCCTGCCTACCTCATCATGATGGAATGACTGCCTCGTGGTACTAAAAGCCAAAACAAAACATCCCTACACTAAGCAGTTTTGTGCCAAAGTAATTTTGTTAAAGAGATTTCAAAAAGTATCTGATACGGGGACCAGACTTCCAGACAAGGTAGGTCTCCAAGGAACATGGATAAGATGAATGACATATAAGACCTTTCCTTCAAGTTGCTTGGAGTGAAGTAGGGGACTCAGGCTTTCAAGCATGTAAGTTAATAATCTGTGTGTCTTTGTGGCAGGAGTACATTAGGTTAGCATAGAATGCAAATGTGTGCCAAATGTCTGTATGTCAGGGAAGGGTTCTGGAAAGTAGCAGCATCTGATTTAGGCTGAAAATAATGCACAAAAATATATTAAGGAGATAAGAGCAGAAGGTTTAGAGATAGGCACAGTAAAATCTAAGAGGAATAAAGGAGAATCGACAGACACGACACATGAAAGAGCATGACCTTTTAGGGCACAGTAAGCTACTAATGCATGATTAGAGCATTAGCTTTGAAAGTCTAGGCAGCAGGGAAGCAGGTGTCAGGTAACGAGGGACCTGGATATTGTGGCCAGAAGCTAAGATTTCACTATGGCTAATGGAAAATCATGAGGAGGAGGGAATTAGAGAGCTAGATAATCATACTTGGATGGGATCATGAGGCTCCTTTGTATTTCTGTGTGCATTTTCAGATGCTATGTCTGGTCGTTCCATTTTGCTCTGCCTTAGCTGAGGACTAGAGAGTACAGGGTCCACTTAACTACACACATCAAAATGAAATCAACTCCAGCTAGCATGTAGCTATAGAAGAACTGTGTTTCTGGTCTGGAAGATTGACATAATTCTCAAGCCAGGCTGGTAAATACATCAGTCAGCAGTTTTCCATGGCTGCAGCAGCTCAGCTTAATTCTCCTGAGACATTGACAGGAACTGACCCAAACCTCCCAGCATGAGCACCAAGTATAATGTGCCTGACAAGAACTTCCTTTTTACACTTTGGGTAGGGAAAGAAGGTCTAGGGTGTGACTCAGGTATCGTGACAGACTAGAATCCTCCAGGGAGGGGGCTGGGGATTTGGCTAAGGGGTGGAACCCTGGGAGACACCTATACTAGTCTAAAAAGAGTAAGTCACCTCATTCAGGCTCCCTTTCAGCCCCCTCCCTCACTGATTTTCATTACATAGTTGCTTTTCTGTCTTTCCCTAAATAAATCGCAAAGAAGTTCCAGATCAGGTCCGCCATATTGACTGATATGGTCTCAGTTATTTGGCACACGGCAAATACTTATTAGTATTAATGAGGTAAGATGAAATGATGGTCCCCAAAGTTTCTTGGAGCCCGTGAATAAGTTACCCTACCCAGTACAGAAAGGTAATTCAGGATGGTTAAGTCTTGGAATGGGGTGTTTATTAGAGATTATTAAATAAATCTTATGAGATGGGGGCAGAAGGGGCAGAGACTTAAGGAGAGGGAAGCAGGTGAGCTTTGATAGTGGAAGATGTGCCCATACAACAAAGATTGCAGGTGGCCTGTGGGCACTCAAAGGACAAGGAATCAGGGCTGGGAAGAAGGGCTTGTTGGAAAGTTCCTTGCAAGCATGAAAGCCTGAGTTTTATCTCCTGAAGCCATGGATCTCTCTCTCTCTCTCT
>LOEQ01006674.1:58025-70669 GCA_001685075.1 Bramus lutescens | reverse complement strand
CTCTCTCTCTCTCTCTCTCTCTCTCTCTCTCTCTCTCTCTCTCTCTCCTCTTTCATTTTGAAAGCCAGGTATGATGGCACACACTTCTAATTCCAAAAGTACTGGGAAGACACAGACAAATGGACCCCTGCAACTCCCAAGGCAGACAGCCTGCACTACTTGGTGATCTCCAGGCCAGGCATTAAAACAGACAAAGAAACAGCAACTTGTCATCTGTCTTAACCAAAAGGGGTGGGAGGAGTAAAATAGGTAGTTGTTATCTAAAGAACTACAACCAAGGTTGTGCTATGACCTCCCCGCACATACCTGCACCTGCACACACACTTTAGAAGCAAAGGAATTAGCTATCCCCTTGAGCATTCATAATAGGATTGGTTCTATCACTACCAAGATTTCAGACATTATACCTATTTCTAAGTTTGGTGATGGGGAAATTATATGAAGTGCATATCTAAATCAGGTCCCAGGATTAATGTAATGTGGTTAGTAACATAAAACATTCAATTTTATGGTCCAGAATATCACATGAATTATTCAGACATGCCAAGTTTGGTGGTAACTGTAAGTGTACACATGCAGGAGAGATAATACACAACCAACACCCAGATCTGCTGGTACAGCATCCTTCACAATATGTGAACATCTTTCTTTCTTGTTTTTCTCCAGAAAAGTACAACATTATCTGCTAGTCCCAGAAGTCAGACTCAAGCAGGTGAAACCACAGGCATTGGTTTTGAAGTCCTCCAACTCCAGAAGTACAGAATATCAGCTAGGGTCACCATGAGCTGGAAAGTGACTGTTTTTACACGGTCAGCTGAAGGAAGTAGCAGCCTTGGTATCGACCTAACTTCATTGATCAGGCATTAATGCACAATTGGATCCCAAAGAACCTTGCATGCTCTTTTTCTGTGCAGCAAGGCTTCAAGGGCCCAGTCTAAAACAAGTTTATATGTACCCTGCAACCAAGCTGCACTGGAGCAACACGTACAACACACAGACTATTACTCAAGGCTGGTTCAAAGACAACATATGTTAACATCTCCTAGGGAGTTTGCAAATAATGCAGATTCCAAAGATATATCCCACTGCTCCTATACCAGACCAGCTGGAAACAATGCCTAGAAATACATGCATTCTTATTCTCTAAACTTTCAGACTGACTATCAGGTTCCAATTATAACTATATAGATGGAAAAAAGAAGAAAAAAGCTCAAAAAATTTCCTCAAGGTTACATAAAAAGCATGTGGCAGCTGGGCAATTGGTGGTGCATACTTGGGAGACAGAGGCAGATGGGTATCTTTGTGTTTGAGGCCAGGCTGGTCTACAGATCGAGTTCCAGGACAGGTTCCAAATACACACAAAAAAAACCTTGTCTCAAAAAAAAAAAAAGCCAAATGAGTAAAGCAGGTAACAGAAGAGTTGACCCATGCCTGACCTCATGAATCTAACAATAGATTTGAGATGACCAGCTCCGTCCTATCAACAAGGAAGAACCAATACTGAAAAACTCACAGAGCAGCCAACAGTCTCCTTGAGAACACTGCATACATTATTACAATCACTAAAGCAACCTTAAAAGATAAGGCTCCTTATTTTGCCCATGAATTTTGTTCTGACGATGAAATGGAGATTTTGTGTGATGAGGTAATGATGGGACATTTGACTCCAGATCCAATCGTCTTTTATTTATAAGGGGAGACATTGGACTGAATACAAATTCTCACAGTGAGAGGTGCAGCAAGTGACAGCCAGAGGCTCATCTGGGTAGCAGTGCAGTGACCAGAGCTTTCTAGAGGACGGGTAACTTTAAGACTGCTTTTTCTTCAAGGAGAAACTTTGAACTAAACCTTGAAAGAAAGTTAAGTTGGTTAAATAGAGTCAGAATCCAGGATCTTTGCTATAATGAATCCTTAAAACAGTGACACTGGGTCATTGAAAACATGGTTGTAAGGTTTCTGGTGAGAAATTAATGGTGTAATCCTGCTGGGGATGAACATTGGTGATTCTGACTTATGTGTACAGCACTGAGTTTCCTTAATCAGCTTTTCCTCTTAGTGCTGCTCAGCGTGAAGGCTGACGCCGGAAAATAGTCCACTCCAAAATCTTTTGATTGCAAAGTGTTTTAAGAGGAAAGACGTGGGTAACAGACCAATAAAGGCAGCAACGGCTTGCATTTGTATTTTCCCATAAAGACTTTCCTACCCCAGACTTACCCACAACCAATGCCATGAATTCAGAGGGCTCCAACAGTCGTTATTCAACTCACCTCAGTACATCTTTTGACCTAGTGGGTGTTGCCACCATGGATGCCGGCCACACATGTTTGCTTAATTCTCATTTGAAACTGATAAACAAATTTAGACAGGAAAAACTCTGAATATAAGCTAAGGATTAAAAGTAAAGAATCAGGGGCTGGTGGTTCAGCCACTAGGGACTCAGAGCACTGTTCTGGAAGACTGGAATTTGATTCACAGCATCCATCTCAAGAAACTCACAAACTCAGGAAACTCAGTGCCAGGGAACCCAGTGCCCTCTTCTGCCCTTCGTAGGCATGTTACCCACAAGAACAAACACACATGTAACTATAAATGAAAATATTCCTTAAAGTAATGGATCAGTTGACATATCTTGGATACCTACTAGGTGCATTTTCATTGGCTCCAGTAACTTTACCCTCATGAAAAGCCTATGTATTAAGTGGATGTCTTTAATACCTAATTTATGCCAATGTCTCTTATTTCTGTAGCCAGATAATTTATAGACAAGTGGCCACTGCATTTGAAACAGAGGCAGTGGGTGAACGAGTGAGTTTTATTCCTGATGCCTTATTAGGATTTCTGATTTTGGAAGAATAAGTTGGAAAATGCGTGGGCAATACTTTAGTTCAACTAAAGTATTTAGTTCTGATAAGATAGAATGTGACAAACACGGTAACTGAGGGCCTTACGAAGAATATAGAATGCTCTCAAGAAAGAGCAGGGTTGTTCACGTGCAGCTCAAAGGACCCTGCACATGCGGTTTCCTAGGAACACACCCATCCTCTCCACCACCCCCTCTATTACCTTGTCATCTGTGTTGGGTATATGCTTTCTTCATTGTTGAGCCCTGTACACTTATTTAATAGAACTTGTACTTTAACAATTCAATTGTCTGTGTATTATCATTTGCTGTCATCAAAATAAAGCTCCTGAAGACTTGTTTTTTTTTTTCAGTTCTGATGAGTTTGAAAGCTCATGTGTGGTTCCAGTAGATAGTTGAAAAACATTTATGACTAAACTTCAGAAGAGCACAGAGGGTCCTTATTACCACCCCTTTGAAAGTGAGTAACAGGAATCTCTGATAAAAAGTATGAAGCCAAGTGGGAATCAGCACAGTCGTGCTGGATCTAAATCAGCCCACACCTCTCTAATCAAACTTCACTAACCTTCAAGTCCAGATCCTATAGTTCACAGGCTCAGAATGACTTAACAGGAACTGGAGGAAAGGAAGGAACAAGGGGAATGGAGGCAGACTTCTTCTAAGTCTTGATTCAGCTATTTCCCATCTATATATGAGCCATACCTCATAAAAACAGATTAATGAATAATAACAAATCAATGGCAACGAATATTTACAGCATGTGTAATGTTTCTCTTGAGAAAATTTTACATGTAAAGATTGTGAAGAAGTAGCTACACTATCTTATCTGGAATAAATCTTTGCATACAGGACCTGCCCCAGAGGGAGAAAAAGAGGAGTGGGAAAGGGAGGGAGGGAAGCCAAGGTGAGGAGAGGGAGGAATCAGAGGACGGGTCCATGTTTTGTAGCCTGATGCTTCCCTTGCCTTCCATGTTATGCTGAAATCTGCCATGCACAGCATGTGTAGTGCTTGTGTGTGGAATCATGAGAAGAAATGTTATTATTGTACTTGGAAGGTGGGGAAACTGAGCCACTGGGTCATTATCTAAGTCAACTGTATTGACTGTGTTGAAAAGGAGGCCAAGACTTGCTCTTAGATCAAAGTATTAATGTCACATTTCCAATGAGTGATTCAGGAGCACAATTTCCATTGTGCTCTTCTCCATCAAATTTAGTCACATAATTCCACACTTCTCTCTTCACTGTGACATATGATTTTGTTTTGTATATACTTTTCATCTCTTTCAGTGTTCACTAAATCTTGCCTCCTATGACAAATTTATTATCTTCAGTTTGTTTTATAATTAGTATGTTCTTGAAGACTAGATCTGTGTCTGATTCAGCTCTATGGGTTACAGAAGCCTAAGAAACACCAAATAAATGTAAAATGAGGTAAAGTAGTGCATTCATTTATCAACAATTATGAAACAAAAGTCTTTTCCTAATATAAAAGAATCAAGAGAGTTAGCAATTGTTTTTTAGGAGACAGAGGTTGGCAGAAAACTCTTTAGTACCCTTAAATGCTGGTCTATGTTGTTTTGGTTCATGACTGTCCCCAGTAGAAGAATTCAGATGATGGAGATAACACGCACATTCTTTCTGATTCTGAAAATTAAGGCAGGGCAATATTTTTTAATAAAGATGCATCAAACACAAATATTAGTTAGGAATTAGACAATAAGAAAGTTAAATTACAAAATTAAATGGATGAGAAAATTAAGCAGGGTAGGAATTTCTACCCATAGATTGCAAAGCTATAGAACAGCATCTCACTTTCATTCCTATGTGAACAATTGTGCGTGTAAATGTATTTTTGGCACAAATGGCTGTGTCCTAAGATTCTTGATTATAATTATAATAATGGGTTTCTGAAAGCCTGCAAGTGGCTGTAGGAATGATAATAGGGGCTGAGAAAAGACATGTTGTTTATATGGTGAGTGTTTGTGGAATATTCAATGAGAGTAGGAAGAACAGCTCATGTTATACTTTCCATAAACTCCAAAATATGCAATCACACCCAAGCGGCCATCCCTGCATCCCTGTCCTTAGGCACACATGACAGAGTCCATTGCCCCTCGTGTAAGAGATTTTGGATGGTAGGGAAACAGAAGTTCCTTCATGCTTTCCTGGGAAGACTTATTCATACCCCTAACAACCCAAGTTTTCTCTTCAGAGATGGACCTGAGTGAGAATTTTGTAGCAGGCCAGTCCATATCTTCATACCTTCTATCACCTTTTCCTAGTCTCTGGCAAGCTGTTCTCGGTCACAACCCAACCCACTGTCTTTCTGCCATTGCATAGAATTACTGCTCAATTTCTCTTCCATTATCCAACATCCCTGCAGTTGATCCTTTAAATGGAAAACAGATATTCCTCTCTTCCTTCACAACTGTCCTGAGAACATAGAACTTGGTGATCCAGGTGGTCCATTGTTTTGTTCTAATTTTAAGCTAAAACTTGTAGACTATAAAATTTAGCATTTCAGCCATTTAGCATACTTCTTCTCATGACTTAACCAAGCCATCTCTAATACAAGACTTAGACTCCTTAGGATAGGATAATTATTAAAATATTCAGCATATGTTTCTCACTTAATGTTGTTTATGCTGCTTGTAATTCTATTTTTTGTACTTGATATCTGTTCTTATTGTTGTATTTAGGTTTGTATTGGCTTTGAAATTCTCTGATTTAAACAAAAGGTAGAGGTGCTGTGGTAACTCCTTCAGTCAATGGCCTTTGAGATGTTGGACAATCTTGGGTGTGGCCTTGGGTACTGTAAGAACAGATGTAGAAACATGCACTCTCTCTCTCGGCTGTTGGATTCGGTTCTTGTTCCCTGCTCATGAAGAGAAATGTCAATCTGTGAGTCTACCCCTAAATAAAGAACCCTTTGTTATACTCTGTTCTGAGCTAGTGTGGGACTACTTTATCGAAGTCCTCTGCAATTTCTGGACATGCCACAGGAAACGCGAACCTAGAAAGTAGTCATTCCTCATTCCATCTCACTTCAGCCCCAGTGCTCACTGTTCGGATTATTTTTTAAACTGTGGCAATGTCTCCTCCTGTTTCACAAATAATAGGTCCTGATTAATGTTTATGAAATTCAACAATTACCCACTTAATTAATTAAAATAGAGATATTAAACGCTAGGGTGATTATTATAAAAATTATTTGTACAGACTAAAAGTGAGCATCATAATAATAATGACTGTCATCTTTTGAGTGCTTAATTGTGCCTACATCATGCTGCTGACAAATGTGTTGCCCCACTTAAATCTCCAGAAACACTCAGGGTGATATGTTATTATTCTCGATTGACAGGTGGAAGCATTGAGGCACATAGCTCTTAAGATGGAACTTCAAATTTGTCTAGTTCCCAACCCAATGTAAAAATTAGAAGTTATAGCAAGTAAGGTATGTTTTATTAATAAAATGATCTTTCAGAGCTTTAGGCTAAGTCTTCTTAACTGTTGTGTGATTCAAAGACTCAGTGTGAATGCTTGTTGACCTGTTGAAAATTTCATAGATGTCAGTCATGTGGTCATTTGCCTAGAAACAAAACTAGGTATAATACACCTACCGATGAGGATTAAAATGTCAGTTTTATCACTGGGAATACCAAAAGGGGGCAGTATGACCCAAACTCAGATCAAGAGCCAATATGGGCATTCCGTTATTTCCTCTTCTATCCATACCTAAATATTGTAAGTAGAAAGTACTTGGCAAGGAATTGTTGACATTAACTAAATTATGCAGGGAAACCACTGTCTTGACACATGCTCAAAGAACAACCTAAATGAGGCCTTTCTCACGTCTTAAGCTGCTGAAGAATCATGAGCAACATTGCTTAGACTATACATCTCCTATGTTGAGCTTTGAAATGATTTAGGCAGATGAGTCTGTCTGCCCTGAATCTCCTAAAAAGGAACACAAGATCCACAGAGGTGGAAATTATTGGCCAAGATTACTCAACAGCAAAGACTCTAGATCCTACAGAGCCCTCATTCTATGCGTTGGTGTTCCCCTGCAAGCTATGGATAGGTAAAAATCACTACAAATACCATTGTTTAGCCAGATGTCACTGGTTAGTCAAAAGGAATAGATGCCAGTCATGTGATCATTTGCCTAGAAACAAAACTAGGCAGTAATTCCCTCTATAAGGAAAAGTCTCTACTGACTTTGAAAATGCACATCTACTTATGCCTACTAGTGCCTGTGCTATCATGAACATTCTTTTACCCACAAATGAGTAAACGTGGCTCTCCTCCATGAACGTCATTATAGTTGTTAGAAGCCCTAGGAAGAAAAACCTCCAGGGTACGGTCTTGTATCTGGGGATACCTGTGGAAGTGTCTTCATTCCCAAAAGTACTATCAGTCATCCTTGAATCTTTTATCATCCAAATTCTGCTTCCTGGAGTTGCTGGGCTTTTCTTTGGCATCTTATTTTCTCTTTCACACCATTTGTGTCTACTAATAGCACAAGGCTACAGAACTGCATTAGCAGTCTTCACATTCTGAAATAAGCTCTGACTCAATGCCATTACATGATTAAATCAAGTCACACTTTCTCATATTTGCTTTATACTAAACAATATGCAGGAATAAATGTATATTAGTAGATTATAAAAACCACTGACTGAGTACTTAATAGATGCAAGCACCATGATAAGCATTTCCATTCCAACATCTTATTTAATCTTCTTGCCACTATCATAAACAACCTGAGATAATGGTGGACTTCCTGGTGGTAAGGTCAGAGACAGGCTCTGCATAGATCCTAGAACCTAGGGTTCATTCCACAACATCTAGCATTCAGTAAGGAGCCATTGTATTTCATAAACTTTTATCAAATTCACTGGCAGTTTCACCATCCTGGAGAAAGGTATTGTTATCTGGTTTGCTGAAAAAGAAACTAAGTCCAGAGGTGTACTGATATTTTATTTGTATTTTTTAAAGCTTGCCTGAAGATCAGAGAGTAAAACAGCCCCCACTGGACAGTCTTACAGACCAGGCAGTAGTGACACACACATTCAAACCCAGTAGCCACACTAGTTTTCCATAGAAACCTGGCAGTAGTGGTGCACGCCTTTAATCCCAGCCTTAGAGAGAAAGATAAAATGAGAGGAGACAGCTCTCAGACCCATTCTTATTCTGAGCTTCCTGGAGGCAGGATCGCCACTTCAGACTGAGGTAGAGGCAAGAGCCAGTGGCTGGCTGTTTTGCTTTTCTGACCTTTAGGTTGAACCCCAATAACTATCTCTGAGTTTTTATTAATCATGCTACACAGAGGTACTTAAAAATCTACCTAAGGTTCTCCAATTACTAAATAAAACTTCCAAATGCAAACCTTCTTCTCCAGAATAGTGAATGAAATAAAGTGTGTAGAGTCTAGTTTGTAACCTCAGAGTAAATGAGGTTAACATGCCAGGAAAGAATAATTGTGTCTAAAGCAGTAAGCAGAAAGTAGAGCTTTCTAGGGTCACAGGAAGGCAAACCTGCATGGAATGGGTGTAAAATATTTTAAGAAGTGGAGAATTGATTAGTCTGCAAAGCCTGCTAGGGTTCAAATGGTGAACAGGTCAAGAGAGGACCCACCTGTGCAAAACTGCAAAGGCTGGAATGAGAGGCCATCAGAAGTGGTGGACAGAATCTAAACAGGGGACAAGGTTGTGGGAGAAGGGGTTAGTATTGCGAATCCCTGAGCCCCAGTGGACAGACAGATAACACCAGAGTCCTCAGTGATGGATATTCACAACTATATGTGTGTTTAAAAGGATGAATCGGTATTCAGAATGCAGATGAATTCTGGGAAGCTCTGTTTGAGACTGATTTGACAAGCACTTGGCATTTAATAAATGTATGATTTAATTATAAATGAATAGTCAGTCAAATCAATGAACCAAAAGAATAAAATAAATAAAGAAGATGAAAGAAGTTGATGGACCACTAGCCACTAGGAAGCATGATACCTGATCTGATTGACATTAGGAAAGATCTGGTCAGACTTGAACCTGACCTCTGTGGTTTATATATGGTCTAAGTGCATCAGCAAAGATTCATGTGTTGAAAGTTTCTTTTCCAGTGTAGTGATTTTGGAATGTGGTGGAACTATTAGGATGTGTGACCTACTAGGAAGTCATTGGGATCACTGCCCACAGAAAGGTTTAATGTCGTTCGTATGGCAACCTAGTTAATTCCCAAGAAAGCAAGCAGTTACTGAAATACCTAGTTTAGCTTCATAACTCAACATTCAGACTGTTTTCTCTCTTCATGCCATTCTATTCTATCATGGTACCACCAACAGTGTAGTGGCCTGGTGCCCTTGCCAGGATGCTAGTCTCATAATCTGAAACCTCCTATCACCAGAATCTTGAGCCAAATAAACCTCTTTTCTTTATAAAACATCATAAGCGTAATATGCTATAACAGAAAACGGACAAGTACCAAGGGTTACAGAGAACACACTGACAAGTCAGCCTTTGCTTCTATTCTGCCTCCTTGCTTTCATCCACAGTCCTGGGAGTCTGATCAAGTTTTTGATTTACATGGAAAATGATAAAAAAGCAGGTCAAAAGGCAAAAAGAATGTCTCTCCTAAAGAAAGACCCTGAGTAACTAACTAGCAGGCTAAAAACATAGAGATACATTTGATGCCTCTCTCTTGCTAGAGATAGAAATCACACAGGAAATCTGTGTGTGTGTGTGTGTGTGTGTGTGTGTGTGTGTGTGTGTGTGGTGTTTTCTAGACTGGTGTTATAGAACAATGACCCCGCCAGTAGAGACTAAAATAATATGTGAGGCATACAAAGCTCAGGGATGTGAGCAGCATCCATTGATGAACTGTTTGTTGACTCACTTGCATTGAGAATTACCCTTACTGTGACCTTTCATGGCAGAACTAAAACTTCTTCCCTCCTGCATTTGGATTTTTTTGGTGTGAAAATTTGACATGAACTTTCAAATCGGTATAGTCTGAAGCAAGCTTTCTTAGTGACTATAGATCAGTTTTTACCCTTTGGATTTCAAACTAACAGATTAAACAAAATAAAATGTAAAACGACAAACCATATACAAAAGCACTAAACTGCTTGTCTCTTCAGACTCATTAGGCCTAGTCTTAAAATGAAGATGCATCCATTCTTTTTAGCGCCATAAATCTAGTCTGCATTTTTGAAAGGCCAAGAGCCCAATCTGCCAATGAAGGGCCTTGCTGATACCTGTCTGTATTCATGTACTCAGTCCCTTTATCCATTTATCCATCCATCCATTCTCAGTCCTACCGCCCACCCTTACATACACCCATTTTCCCTTTCTTACATCTTCACTCTCATTCACCCCTCTGTACTTCCATTTATACACACATATGGGCATACAACTTTCCAGACTTGCATCTTCCTCCCACCCTGCCCATGCAGATAGAGTCTTCAAAGTACATTCTTTCGTTAGGGCCAGTGATGATGCAGGTAGCAGCACAGGTAGAGTACAGGACTGACCAACCTGAGACTTTCCCTTGCTTGCCTTCACAATTTCCTGTGTTCTTTGTCCAATGACTTTCAACTCCATAGCATGATTAACTTAGTACAAAATGAGAATTGTGTGTCGGTGAGAACACAGGCAACTTTTTCTTTAATATTTATTTATTTATTATGTATACAATATTCTGCCTGTGTGTACATCTACAGGCCAGAAGATAGCACCAGACCTCATTACAGAAGGTTGTGAGCCACCATGTGGTTGCCGAGAATTGAACTCAGGACCTTTGGAAAAGCAAGCAATGCTCTTTTTTTTTTTAAAGCATTAGTATCTTTATTACGGCATAATGCAGTACTTTATACAGTGAGTCATCTGAAGGTTAAAAACAGTTTATGTACAATACACAGACAGCCTGAACAGAAAAACAGGTATAATTCAAAATCCAGAGTTATCTGAAACTGGAAAATATTTTCTCTGTAGAAAATAGTAAAAATTATAGCATTTCCCAATAAGCCCATTTAAACCAAACAACAGCTAAACTATACATATAAATATTGTTTAGATTCTGGGATACAGACAAAACCTATCTTCATTTGCTCAGAGACCTATGCTTTACTTATAGTGNTAAAGCATTAGTATCTTTATTACGGCATAATGCAGTACTTTATACAGTGAGTCATCTGAAGGTTAAAAACAGTTTATGTACAATACACAGACAGCCTGAACAGAAAAACAGGTATAATTCAAAATCCAGAGTTATCTGAAACTGGAAAATATTTTCTCTGTAGAAAATAGTAAAAATTATAGCATTTCCCAATAAGCCCATTTAAACCAAACAACAGCTAAACTATACATATAAATATTGTTTAGATTCTGGGATACAGACAAAACCTATCTTCATTTGCTCAGAGACCTATGCTTTACTTATAGTGCATAAATGAGATTCCTGTATCTTTCCCTTCACTGTTTGATTTATGGCAGATCATTTTTTCCATAGGCTAATCCATCATCCAAAAGGTTTTAGCCTCTTCCCCTGAAAGGCCAGCATGTCCTGCCATCAGCTTGTTACGGCACAAATTTTTATCCTAATAGTGAAAGGTTTCACTAAAGCATGCCCAGTGGTTGGGCAAAACCAAAACTTATATAAGCCACAGTCATCAACAAAGGAAAAAATCTAAAAGAATTCCAAGCACAGAGGACAAGAGCCATCTGGTCAGAGTGAAAAACTGAATCTGAAGCTGATTTGGTGAACAGAGCCCTGTGGTGCCAGGTGTTCCTGTAAGGCCAGTTAAGAGGCACCGCTCACACTGACATCAGAGGATGAGCCTGAAGATCTTAGTTGATCTAAACAACTGGAGAAAACATGACAGCATGTGATTCTGGTTTTCTTTCTGAGTCTGTCCTACGATTCCCTGTAGAGAATCTCCAGGCTTCTGTGCTAGGTGGGATGGTTCGGAGAACTGAGTCAGTTATTGCTGGGCCGGGTGCTGAGTTCTTCACTTCCCTCAAAGCAACAACTTTCAAATGGCACAGCTTGTTTTAGAATTCTCTAATACCACTATTGAAAAGTTATCACTTCGTCGGATTGTCTTTGTCTAGTTATGCTGTGGCTTAAGATCCAGGCTACTGAGAAAACTGTCCCATTCTGCCCCCTAAAAGCTCCAGATTGCCCACCAGTAGATACAGTCCCTTGAAGAGTCATGACTCAGAGTGGTCACCATTTAAAGCAAGCTTCCTCCTGCTTCCTCACTTGTGAAGATGAAGAGATTCCTTTATTGTGGCTTTTAGGAAACATTTTTTTTGAGACAGGGTTTCTCTATGTAGCTTTGGGGCTGTCATAGAACTCACTGTAGACCAGGCTGACCTAGAACTCAGAGAACCGCCTGCCTCTGCCTCCCTAGTGCTAGGATTAAAGGCATGTGCTACCACCACCGGACCTGAAAAGTTCTTCAGCAATAACAACTGAGCCCTCTTCCCTTAATTACTTCCTGGAAAAATTAACCTTCTAAAAGGGCACAAGCACTTAAATACCATGTATCTAGTCTTATTACTGATGAAAACAACTTCAGACATTTGGTACCTAACTTTAAAGACAATGGCTCCTATGAAAATGTACTTCTATATACACTATGGAGAATTCACTGGAACACACGTCACCTTCTTCTGAGAAACAAGAGTATGCAGAGACACTATGCAGAGATCTATATTGTCTGCGTTCCACCCTCCATATCCAGAGCTTGCCAAATACTGTTCAAATCAGCTAAGTCTGA
>LOEQ01006674.1:38854-58004 GCA_001685075.1 Bramus lutescens | reverse complement strand
AGGCACTGAAAAGCATTGTTCAGCATCAAACCTCAGCACACACACAGACACTAGCAATTGTTTGTCAAGAGGCCAGGAGGCCAAGTATCATCACAAGGGAAAAAATCCTTGATATGTAGTTCTCCACAGACCGAGGCAGCCATCCCTTAGGGATTTTCTTTGGAGGATGTTACTGAGAGATATTCTGGGGAGTAGAGATGGAGTTTAGTTGTAGGGTGTGTGCACACTCAGCACGTGAAGTTCTGAGATCAGGCCCCAGTGTGTGTGCACACACACAAAGATGAACCTGCAAAGTCAACACATAAGGATAGACAGATCCACAGCTGGCTTTACTTTGTAAAATTAGACACTATGTTGGAAAATGATGAACTGGGTTCCTACGAAGACAGCTCATGTTAGATCAAACAGTCCAGTGCCCATCTCTCTACAAGGAATGGAGGCTGAGCAAATGATCAAAAGGAAGGAAGCACTGGGGGCTTTGACAGGGGAAGAGCATTGGGGTCCGCAGTGTGAACAGTTCCTTCTAGCCTCCGCTCACTGACCAAAGGCTTTACTAAAACTCCGCTTCTGGCCTTTGTTACCACCTTCGGGTCGCTGTCCCCTGAAGTTCCTGCTTCCACCCCGCTGCCCCTGTCCCCTGAAGTTCCTGCTTCCACCCCGCTGTCCTCTGAATGCACCGCTGTTGCCATCACGCTGACCCCTACCACCTCGATATCCATCCACAAGTCCTTCCAGCTCCCGCTGCTCCGTGGCCACACTGAGCTGCCAGCATCTTGGATCATGCCACTTCTCCTGTATTTCCGTGACTGCTTCAGTGCGGACATCAAAACAAACTCCCAGTTTTCCTTTGAGGAAGACCATCCCCCTCACTTTCGCATCAATGCCCTTGCCCAGCTGCTTCTTAAGTTCTTTCCAGGCATAGCTAATGTTGGGCATCTCAATTGAGCACTGTAGGATCATGGTGACAAAGCCTGCTTGTTAGTTGATCAAGGAGCGCTGGTCGACCGATGTGGCCCCAGAAATGTGGGCCAGCGCAGCTGCCAGGGCCTCTACAGCTCCCTTCTCCTCAATCAGCTTTTCAGCTGACTGCTTGAAGTGGCTGATGGCAGTGGGAGGCACAGAATTCAAAAGCCTGATGGCATCTTTGCTGGAGGCCTTTATTATTTCTGTTGCAGAAGAACACCTACCCGCTTAAATTTAATTCCCACTTTCTGCTCCTCTTGCACTAACTGGTACTCTTCCTTGTGCTGATAAAAGCAGATGCAAACCCCTGTCCTTCCAGCTCTGCCTGTCCGCCCTGAACGGTGAATGTAGGACTCCACATCCTTCGGTGGGCAGCTTTGGACAACCAAATCAACCTCAGGGATGTCTAATCCACGTGCAGCAACATTGGTCGCCACTAAAACTCCGAAACTGCCATGTCAGAAACCTTTCAGGGTGATTTCCATTTGCTTCTGTGGAATGTCACCGTGCAACGACTGGGCATCCTGCCTTATGCACGAATTCTGTGGCAGTTCCTGGACTTCTCTCTTGGTTTCACAGAAAATGATAGTGTGTCCCTGATGACCACTTTACACTCGGATCACATCCCCAATGACTGCTGCCCTTTCACTCCAGTGGCACTTAATCGCCAGGTGTTCCACAGTTATGGCTGCTTTGACTCAGAAAAATGGTTAGTCCAGGTGGACAAGCTATGTAGATTTCATGTATTTATTAGCAACATTAAATACCCAATGAGGGAAAGTTGCAGAGAAAAGCAATGTTTTGGGGTTGTCTTCAGAATCTTTCTTGTATGCCACACATAAAATTTCTTCTACTTGATCAGCAAAACCCATATCCAACATCTGGTCAACTTCATCCAGGACAACATGTATAAGTTTGGTGAGATCCAGCTTTCCATTCTGCAGGTGGTCTTTAATACGACCTGGGGTCCCAACCAGGATATCAATCCCACTCCTCATTCGCTCAATTTGACCACCATAGGGAGTTCCACCATAAAAGCAAGCCACCGATAGCTTTTTTGTGATGTCACTGAAGTCTTTGCTCACTTGATTTGCTAATTCTCTTGTACGTGTGAGAACTAGTGCCTGAGGAGCACGGCCTCTCTTTCTTGTAGCCCACTCTGAAGCTTCTCAATCAAAGGGATGGCAAAGGAGAATGTATTCCCAGTTCCTGTTCGTGCCTGGGCAATTAAGTCTTTCCCACTGTACACATGGTGTAATGTCTTGGCTTGTACAGGAAACAGGTAATTCACCCCACAAGCTTTGAGAAGCTTGATAGTCTCTTCAGATATGGGGAAATTAGAGAAAGTGCCTTCTTTCTGTTCCATGGGTGTTTCCTTCTCTGTCTCGCTGCTGATGTCTTTGCCAGTAGCGTCACTGGACTCCGGATGAGAGAATCCGTTCTTCAGGTTGGGGCTTTTCTCTCCAATGTCTCCATTTGCTTCCTTCCCTTTCTTCATCTTCTTGGGCTTAGGAACATCTGCGTCTTCCTAAGAAGGTTCCTCAGTTTTTATTTCTTTGGTTTTAGCAGAGGCCGTTTTCTTGTCAAGGGGCTCCTTTTTCTTCTTGGAGGTCTTGCTTTTAGAAGCACTGTCATCCTGAGGTGCCTCCTCTTGCTTTTTGGCCTTCTTGGGCTTAGGGGGATCCACATCATCTTCAGCAGGCCCTTTCTTTTTAACTGATTTGGCTTTGGAGGAAACAGTTTCTTCCGTTCTGTCTGTTGCTTCTTCGGTCTTGGATTTTGTCTTTTCTTTTTAAGTTTTCTTGTTGCTTGACTTCGGCAGCTTCTCCATGCCCTCCTCCGCCGCGTCTGATCCCAACGTGGAGTCGCTGCGGAGTGTTCCCGGCATTATTCAGCACGAGCTGCTCAGGCCTACCGGCTTCCTGCACCGTGTGCAAAGGAGAGAGAAAGCACACCCGCAATGCTCTTAACCACTGAGCCATCTCTCCAGACCACACGGGCAACTTAATAAGCATAAATGTCAAAAGCTGTTTGCTGATCTAGGTCTTTTTCTCCTTCTTATTAAGTAGGAGTAAAAATAGTAAATATCTCAGAGTCACTTGGAGGAAAGAATTAGGTGCCTGATGCAATAATTTGTTATTATTTGTATGAGCAGCAGCATCCGGAAATAGACTTCTAGTAGCTTCCTCTCATCAAAATCTCATTGCTTAGCAAAATTTCAACCACTGTCCATTTCTCTTAGTACAGGTTGAGTATCTCTTAGCCAAAATACTTGGGATTAGAAGTGTTTTGGTTTCCATTTGAGGTTTATTTTTTCTTCAGATTTTGTAATATTTGCATATACCTAATGAGATACCTTGAGGATAGGACCCACATTTAGACATGAAATTCATTTATGTTCCACATAAACTTTATACACATAGCCTGAAGGTAATTTTATGCAATATTTTTAGTGCACCTGCATTTTGACTGTAACCTATCACATGAGACCAGGTGCAAATATTCTTTCCAATTCTGGTGTCATGTCAAGGTGTAAAACTTTACAGATTTTTGAGTGCTTGGGATTCAGAGTTTTGAGCTAAGGATGCTCCATCTTGTATAAATAATATGAAGCCTAAATATCCTGTGAGATATTATGGAATCTGATTCCACTGGCCTCTCCAGTGTAAACTCACAATGCACATCCATTTGTTATTGCTGTTCCACTATTCCATTGCTTTTCCATCCATCTGGGTGCCAGAGAGCTGTCAGAACTCTGTGCTATATTCTGTCCTTCACAGTAATATACAGAGTTCTGGATGAAGGCTGCTCTATCAGTTCGCATCCCACTGATGGGAACAATCACAAACAGCACTGTGTTAAGCAGGTGTGGTTATGGAGTGTGAATAATCAATAAATCTGGAGAACCATTATGTGTTAAGTGTTTGGTCCCTTAAATAATTCATATATTCAAATATCAACTCCATGATGGTATTAGTAGTTAGGGAAATGAGAATGTGTGTGGAATCTCAGGAAAGGGAACAGGACAGACACAGAGTAAAGATCTTCCCCATAGCTGCGAGAAGGTAGAAGCATCATCTTGAAACATTAAAGCTCGTTTTCACTAATACCAGTGATGTGGCACTTTGGAGACTTGGAGTTCTTGATGAACAGAATTAAGAGTACTGGATGAGCTAGTCTGTGATATTGCTGCAAGAGTCTTAACCAGATAAGACACTCACATTTCATGTTCAGTGCTGGAGGGCTCTTGTTAATACAGCAGAAAAGCTAGTGTGATCTGAGAGTCCACAGACCATCCTATTTCTGACGATAGGGCAGAGTCTATCCTCATCTATCCTCTATCCTATGCTTGCCCATCTCTTCCCTCTCCATTTACATAACTCCTTCAGATCTCAAAACTCAAGCATTTCTTCTTCAGGGAAATGTTTCTTAACTATGTTATTCTCCCCATCAGAGGCTCTCATCCTATCAAGTAGCTCTCCTTCGCATTTCTTGCCAAAGTAGCAATTTTACATCTATTTATTTGATGATTTTATTAATTTCTATCTCTCTCATCAGGCTGTAAACTCCACAGGAGCACAGTACAGATTTTTTATGGATCATCTCATCCTTAGCTTATAACATGGTCATGCTCATTGTCGGCACTAAACAAATGTGTGCTGTATGAAAACATGAAATGAAAGGAAAGGAGGGATAGAATGGCTAAAGGGGTCATGCACAGTCAATATGGTATGGATGGTTTTTGTCTAAGTGTATCTATGTTGCCACAATTAATTTGGCTGTAATATGAGTTAGTAATACAGAATGAGGCAGGATATTATGTCTTCTTTATGTCACTTGCCACTGAAATATATTTAAAGTCCAGGCTGTGGCCAGATCCTTTGACTATGCCTGGGTGACCAGTGCTTGCTGGTACCTCAGTTTAGTCCCTTTCATCTTGTGAACTGGGAGTGAACCTCCGCAGCCACAGCTCCCTCTCCAAAAGTCACTAAGAACCTAGAAGCATCTGCCTCTTTAATCTTGGGACAAGAGTCTATCCCGCTCCCTTCTGTTGGTGGTACTACTTCCCCTCCCCTGTTAATATGCTTGCCTTTACCTCTCCATGAATCAGATTTACAGAACACAATGCCTTCTGAAAGCCTGGGCACACCTCTGGGGCCCAGCAGTTCGATGAAGCTCATTATGGAAATCAGCTAAATGCTGAAGAGCCTGATAAGTGGAGACTGTTTACCAGCTCTTCTACTGGAGACTCACAGGCTGTGTTAATGGGAGCTCATTTGCAGCCTCCCTCGGTCACTCAACCCTCTTTATCTACTGCTGTGACTAATCTGCAGGGAGACAGGTTCATGTCTGCATGAAAGAGCTCTCAACAGAACTGGGAGCTGGGGAGGTTGGGAAAGGAGGATGGGAATAGGAACAACAGAGTCCCGGGATCCAGAGCCAGCTGGGCCCAGTTCATCCTAACACCCAAGAACATGCTTCGTTTTTGTCTTTCAGGATAGTACATTTTTGAACCATACAAAAAGACCAAAAAAGAAAAAAAAAGATAATGACATTCAACTTGTAGCCAACCAGGAGGAAAACCCTTCACCGTTTATATGGTATTTTCGTTCAAGCCTCCCAATATTTTTGACTGAATAAGTGCATCACCACTCCCATCGTTTGCCAGCTGAGGAAACAGCCTCAGGGAATAGAGTGACCTGTGTAGGTTATTATTAGTAAGTCTTTGTCTCAGTCCAACACAATGCATTTTCTGCTTCACCAAAGCTGCATTAGTGGGAGCTATTAGGATAGCACTAATGAGCTTCAACTTATCCTTAAGCTTCATGAACTTGCATGTGCCCATAGGGGCATCCGCCACATTGAGGAAATAAATTGAACGTTCTTACAATCTTCGAGTGGATTGAAATCTTTCAGAAGCTTAAAACGCGAAAACTAAAATCATTACTGCTACTGACTCTCTGAGGACATAGGTTGCTCACTGGAGTGATCCAGAGAAGTCCTTAGTTAAGGTACTTTCATCCACTTACCCATTTTTTTCACAGAAGAAAGTTTTCGGCTGAATGTGTATGTTTCTCTCCCTCCAAACTCCATGCTTACACATTCACAGCCACCATCCTCTGAAGGTTTCTACACAGAACCGCTTCACAGCCTAGTCCTCTGGGGTAGGATACTCTCAGTTCTCCTCTTAGTGAGAAAGCCCCTCCCACTACAGGCCACAGGAGATCATGAGCTACAATCAGACTTTGGAACCCAGAATTCCTCCTCTTCTGCAAGATCGGGAGTACAGGGTGGAAAGAAACAGAAGTTGTTATTGCTTAAATACTAATTATTAGTTTCAACTACCTGGGCATTGTTTCATTCAATTTTACTTTAAAAAACAATTGAACTAACTCTTATTTGTTTACTGAGTTGTGTTGGTGCCAATTGTGCATGCCAAGTAACTCCAACTGCTTTACTCTAGGAAGATCACCAAGGAGGTTGAAATACCTTTACCTTGTTCAGACACACAACTCCACTGAGCACTTGCACACATGGAATGGATGTCTCTCAGACGACTTAGTGTACAAACTCAGCCTCTTCCTTTCACAACACAGTATAGAAACCTAATAGTGTAGACCTTGGGTGAGACAGGCACATGTCTGAATCCTGGCTCTTTTAGAATTTTTTGCAGAAGTCCCTTATCTGTGCCTCTGTCTTCCTATCTATAAAACAGAGATAGAAGTGATAGTCACTGTCTTGACAATCGGATAATGTGATTTGCAGACCATAAAAATGATGCAGGCATGTGTTCAAATGCCACTACTGTCCTGCTTGAATCTGAATGAGAACATCAACAAGAGGAAAGCTGGGTTTACAGGAGGATGTAAGATCTCATGGAGATCACTGAGCAACCCCGGGTTTAAAATAACACAATTCCTTACTGGTTATAAAACCTTAAACAATCTCTCTGGGCTTCACTGTTGACACACTTAGAGGTGAAAATGATAATGCCTAGGGTATAAAAGTGGGAGCAGGATGAAGCCTATTCAAAGCATATGTGCTTGGCATACAGTTACTATGCAGGATAAAGATAATAAATATTGTTAATGAGTTTGAAACTTAAACAAGGAGAATGACATATCAGAAAGCTCATGGTATAGAAGCAGAAGGGCTGAAACGAGTGAACATTCCCCTGCAGACTCTAGTGGCTGTCAGCCCCACTTTATCACTGTGTCCAAATAGCTGATTAGAAGCAACTTAAAGAAGAAGATTTTTATCTCCATTATGGTGGGGAAGACATGGGGAGAGGGTCACACCATGGCAAAGGGTGTGAGTGGCAGCTGCTTACCTCATTTTGACAGGAAGCTTCCAGCTATACTCCTCAAGGCCCTCCTCCATAGCCCTATGTCTGCCACCTCCATCCTATGTGGCAAAGGTTTCACAACCTCCCAAAACAGTGGCACCGGCTAGGAAACAACTACCCAAACACATAGGTCTCTGCGGGATAGCTCGCATTCAAAGCTAAACCACATCACGTTACCCCCTCTGTATCCCTAGGAACTACACTTGTTGGGTCATCTCTGGATATTACACACAAGGTGACTCGAGGAGCCTCAAGCTCTGGCTTTCTTCCCCCTTTTCCCACCAGACAAGCCTGCCTGCCCTATCACGACTGACTGCTCAGCTTCAGACTGAGGCTTCTAGACACAGACAGTGCAGGGAGAATGTCCATGTGGTGGTTATGTCTGTGTGGGTGAGTGGGCTGTGTGTCTGGCCCTGGGCTGGTTTAAATGCTTCCCACAGGGGCCTCTCCAGCAGACTGTTACATTTCCCAGAATAATGTTGCTCATTATGATGCCGGCCGACTTTTCAAGCCAACTCATTTTTCTTCCCTTTGTCTCAAATTCCAATACCCTGCCCTTTTCACAAAATTTCCAAGAGCAGTTCACAGTGCCCAGTTTGTGGGGGAGGGGATGGTAGAAATGTCCCCAGAGGGTGAACGGAATCTCAGCCTTAGTTAAGAAGGGGGGGGGTAGAAAGAAAGAGCGTTGTCTGCTAAATCTCCCCATTTTGAAATCAAATGGTGTTTAAAATTCAGGACAAATTCTCAGCTTTCTTGCTTGCAGGTTCCACAGGAGCACAGGGAAGAGGGCAGGAGGTGAGAGCTTCTTGGGAGGTACCTTAGCGTTCGCCACTAATGGGTGACTGAATGCACACCTACTGTGTGCAAAATGCTGTGCTAAGCTTCTGGGATGGCTTGGCAACTGAAATAGATGTTCTCTCTTCCCTTAAGCTTACAGTGTAGTGAAGGAGAAAGATCTGTCCAAGTCACCACCCACATTCACAATTATAATCTGCACACCTGTTTCACAGGGAAAGGCTGAGGGTGTGTGAATGCATGTAATGAGAACCTCACTGAGTTAGCCTCCGAAGAGACTCCCTAAGGAGGTGGCATTAGTTCTGGGGCTAAAGAATGACTACCAGAGTTGACTAAATACGAGTACATGAGTGGCATTCTAGAATGAATGCAAAGTACCTGGCAGCAGGGTGTCCCCAGTGTTTTAAGAGTTGGGAGAATGCCAGTATTCCTGGATCCCAAGAAAGCAAAGTGGGCTATGGCGAGAACAAGGATGAACAGGAGGTCACATGATCTTGTATACCATGATATGCCTATTGATCTTCGTATTTAGAACAAGAAGGAATCACTGAGTTTTAAACAGAAAGATGACATGCAAGGGTTCTTATTTATAAAAACTACTCTGGCCATGCATGCAAGAATATGTTTCCAAGCAGACTGAGGTTCCAATGGAGACAGTGATGATAGTGGGGAGACATGGCAGGCTCTAAATAGTAGTCTGAAAACATGTTAAATAGGACTACAAATGTAGTAGGCACAAATTCTCCTCTGCCCTGTATCCACATGCACTCTTCATTCCAAGCCACATTAACAAAAGATTTTGGTCACTTGTCAGGTGACTAGTGTCACCTAAGAAGAGGAAATATAAATTAAACAAAATACCCAGACCTGCTCGGCATGTGGTCATGCCTGTGACATACTATGTTGATGATTGACATGAGAGGGTCCTACGAATTGTAGGTAGTACCATGCTTAGGTTTGTCTAGGCTATGTAAGAAAGCTAGCAGACCATGAGTCAGGATGCAAGTAGCCAGTACATGGCTTTCCTACATGGCTCCTTCTTCCAGTTTCTTTCCTTTAGTTCCTACCTTGACTTACCTGAATGGTAGAATGTGGCTTGGAATATAAGATGAAATATGGCCTTTCCTGATGTAGGATATCTTTCTGTATATATGTTGCCTTTGGTCAAATCCTTGCAGTGGCTGTCTGGGTCTCTGAGAATTGTTCTTAATCTTCTCTGTAATGTCACTCTCTGTTTCTCAGGTAGTCACTGAGATCTCTCTTGGCTTGCTATTTTGGTCTGCTCTCTTTGTTCATTCTCTTGGTTTGTTCTCTTGGTCCACTCTGTGCAGTCAAAGCTTTGCTTCAGAGTTCTTCTCTTGGTCCTCTCTGTTTAGTTGCAGCCTGTGGCTCAACATTCCTCTCTTGATCCTCTTTATGTAGTTGAAGTTTGTGTTTCTTAGTTCCTCTGAGTTTGTAGGGGATAGGAGGGTTTGGAAATAGAGTGGAACTTATAGCTTGCAGGATTTGATCAATGGGTTGGGGATGTTGGAGAATCCTACCTGCAAACAGCTTGCCTGCTGGTTGGCTAGAGAAGCTGAGGCGGGTGAGGGAGGGGCCAGAGTTTACCTCCCCTCCCTCCATGGTATGGAGGGCCTATAAACTGGTTTGACCCACTGGGTGGGTGGTCACTCACCTCTTGGTCCCCTGTATGTATTTGCAGCCTGTGTTTTAGCGTTCCTCTGAGGTTGTGGGGGGGTGGGTAGGAGGGTTTGGGTGTGAAGTGGGACTTGTAGCTCACAGGGTCTGATCAGTGGGATGGGGGTGTTGAAACAGACTACCTGCAGCAGTTTCTGTGTGATTATTTGGGTCTGGGCAGCTGGGAAACAAATGAGCAGTCTCCTTTTACAAAATGGCACCCATCATGGGCCAACTACATCCACATAAAACCTGAGAAAGCTTGGGAAGGAATTCTAGACACAAATGTACAGAATTATGTGTGGTTTCTTGGTAGCAGTATTTTCTCAGATGGCTCTACTTGCTAGAGGCAAGCAAAAGCACTATTCCTTAAAGAAAGACTTCCTGACTCAGTGTAAGCAGCAGAAACTGGGCAGCTCCTTTAGGAGCAAGCCTCCTGGTTCAAGCTGTTCCTGTTAAGGAGCATGTAAGTGGGGTCTGTGAGCAGCATGCTACAAATTGCTTAATGGTGACATAGATCCACTGCATGCCTAGAACTGGGGTGGTGAACACAACTCACAGAGGCAGGGAACATACTTTAGCCATGATGGATTAGACAGAGCAAACAGGCAGGGCCATGGAGTTAGTCTTTACCTGCCCACTTAGCATTTTTTAAAAAGGTCCTCCTGATCAGAAAATAATTACAGATATGTAATAAAGAGAGATTCAGACAGAAATAAACCTCTAAAAAGGTCACAGTATGTTTAAAATTTTTACATAGGCTTGGAAGAGAGGAAAAAGTGTATAGACAAGAGTAAAGACAGTCAAAAGTTAAAGGAGTAAAGATAATGAAATAAATATTAAAAAGTAATAGAGTAAAGAAAAATAAGCCCTGTAAAGATGGAAAATACAAAGAGAGTCTGGATTATATATATTATTGCATTTTCTTTGAATTTTTTGACTGCAGAGAGACATTTGATACTGGGAACTGCTAAGCTAAACCAATATAAAGGTATCTTGACTTCAAAATTTTGGTCTAAGGATATGTTGCTTTGGAAAAGATGTTCTATTTTTGCTTCCATAGAGGATAGGAACCTGTGGATTCCTTCCAGACTTATGTGATTTAATGGAATAAGACTCCCCCAAAGGTCTCTGTGAACCCCCCAAATACTTTGCCCAACAAATAGCAGGAAGTAATCTGGAGAAAACTACACCCAAATTCCCCAAATGATTGTTTATAAATGTTTGTTTCCATTTAAAGGTGGATATGATATAGAGATGAATACTTTGCATTAGTATGGAGTTTGAACGATTGATACAAATTTAAAGTCAATTTGCTACACTGTGTATTTCTGCTCTTGTTTAAGGTATTATGTTTGTCTGGCTCATTTAAAAATGCAATGTATAATTAAAATTGCAGATTAATAGTAATTTATAATAGTAAAACTGGTAATCATGTTAATTATGTTTTCTAGATATATGAAATATATTCCAGTAATATAGATAATCTTTAACACTTCAAAGACTATGGAATATGACATTTAAAATGTTTTAAGAACTTAGACTTTTAATGACAATGAGACACATCTCCTGGTAGTACGAATCTACTTCAAGAGAATGATGGGCATCGAAAAGACTCCTTATGAAGTTTGTTAGCCATTTGGGTAGGAAACTGCTCTTGCTTGGAATGCTTGATGGTATGCTTTTTGAACTGGACATGTAGGACCCACAGAAAAATGACTGCTAAACTTTCTAAAAGATGGGATAGTCCTTCAGGGTTCCTGCTTCATGAATGAGTCTGTCAAACATTCTGCAGAACACAGGAGAAAACAACTGATGAACTTTACCAGTACAAGGCAAAACAGATCTTCAAATTTCCTGCTTCCTTCATGAAAATGTCTGCCAGATACTAAGGGTCTTTAGGCTGAAGACAGATACCCCAGTGGTACAGAAGAACTTCAGGTGACTATCCAGGCAGTGAGATGGCTCTGTCAATTCCAGAGTTTTGGAAGTTGCTTACAATGTACTTCCTGTTTACTTAGATAATATTATATCCTTTTGGGGTCTTTGAAGAGTTGAAGACAGACAATTACAGTTTTTCTTAGTTATGATAAAAGTTAAATTAGATATGAAACTTTAGACTCACAAAGAAATATTATAACTGTAATTCTTGCTTGATACCTGTTTTTTGTATGTAATTTTACTATGTTAAAATTAAAACCTTCCTTTTTAACTAGACAGAAAAGGGGAGATGATGCAGCATGTCCTTCTGTATATGTTTTTCTCTTACTGGTTAATGAATAAAGCTTCTTTGGCCTATTACAGGGCAGAAATAGCCAGGCTGGAAGAGATATATAGAGAGAGTAGGTGGAGTCAAGGAGACACCATGTAGCAGCTTGCCAAAGGAGAAAGAAACCTAAAATGTTGCCCAGTAAGCCACAGCCTGATAGGGATACACAGATTAATAGAAATGGGTTAATTTAAGATATAAGAGATAGCCAGAAAGAAGCCTGAGCTAATAGGCCAAACAGTGGTCTAATTAATATAGTTTCTGTGTGATTATTTGGGTCTGGGCAGCCAAAAATGAATGAGCAGTCTCCTTTCACACTTTCCTCCTCTAAGTCCCTTTTAGTCATGTTTTTTATCACAACAACAGAAAAGTAAGAATAGCTGGGAAAGAAGTTGGTCTGATAAAACAGTAACAAGCATTGTTCAATCAGATTTGAGCATCTCCTGTGCACTGGGGCTTGATCTTCTTCCTGTTCTAACACTGGGCCATGACCATGTTAAGAAGCCAAGGCTACTAGGTTTAAAGATACTTATCATAACTCTTCGGCCAATATGCTGCAAACTGCTGGAGAGGCATGATAGCTTCCTATATCCATCAATCATGAGCTAACTAGAGGTGCACAAATTAGTGCAGTGTAAAGCCAAAACTAGAGCTATCTGGTCACTCACACAGGACTGATGACATAGATACATGGGCGTCATTTTAAGACATTACGTAGTAGATCTGTTTTAGCTACTATTTCCAACTGCGTCAGCTTTCTCTCAGTGGATATTCAGTGACAGTTGGGTAATAGTACCAGGCAAATAGAAAAAATCTACTGAAAATAGAGTGAACATTGAATAGACAAGTGATTGAATTGAATATTGTGCATTGTTTTTCCCTGGGAAAGATGTTTCTATCTTCTAGTCATGATCTGAGAGGTAGACTCATAAATTTTTATTTAACTGTGGGAGTTACTATGTTCTAGGTGGGTCAAAGAGCATTGAAAACAAAGATGTAAATTGCTTACTTCCTACCTTAAAGATATTCACTATCTGCTCCCAGATGGACACAGGTAAGGATAATAGCCATTCTTGCCTTGTTGGTGTGGGAGAAACAAGTAAGTGCTAGCAAAACTTTTGCAAAAATGTTGATTCCAAAAGAGATAACAAGAAAACCATACATTAACTAGAACAGGAATATCATTCTAGGATGTGAGCAAAATATGAAGATGAAGAAGGGAATGAACTGCCCAGGAATTCTATATAGCAAAAATAAGGATGAAGTCATGGGGGAACTGGTCAGTGTGGGTAGAAAGGTGGTAGACTATGAAGGTTAAGAAGAAAGGTCTTGCCATTGAGAAGCCCTGTCATCCACTTCCTGAAGGCCAAGCTTAAACATCATCCTACATAGAGTTAGGACCTAGGTTCTGATCTGAGATTGTTTTCCTTTCTGTAATATTTTGGAGCATTTAAAACCAAAGCATTCATTTATTCATTCCTAGCTCCCTTCTTCTATTGTGGAAGATGTAAGGAAAGAAAGATTTTTCTATGCACTGATCACTTATCATACACCAAGAAGGAGACAGGGCATTGGTCAAATAGGTCAATGCAAATGAAATATGTGGTTCTTGACACAGCTTTAACTTACATCCTTTCTATTGGCTTCCAGTCATTGACAGTGCTTCCAGAGACACAGCCTGAACTTAAATTCCATCTTGTTGCTTTCTTGCTTTGCATCTTTGAGCAACAAATTGAATGACTATGAGTCTTGGTTTCTTTAACTCTAAAATGGGAAAATTATTTCATTAGGTTATTGCAACAGTTAAAGAATATAGAGCTCATAAAACATTTAAATCCTAGAATGATGTATTCCTATTCACAAAGGGTCAGCTTTCACCAGCCACTCCACACTGCAGACAACAAAGACGAGGTTGAGTTTGATGACATAACATGCTCCAGGCAGCATATCTAGTAAGTATCAAAGCTAAGGCTTGACCTGGAAAATCCTATTCTCCTATTCTGAGGTACTAACCAGCATTCAAGATTCCCCCAAAGTACCTTCAGCAGCACTGGTGCTCAGAGCATTGTTGCTTCTGACCAAAGTTGTTTTAAAACTCCAAAATGAAGAATAGTTTTCCTGTGGGGGGAAAAAAAACTTTCAGATCCCTAGAGAGGTCCGAATGAATATATGATCCTGATATACAAGCATACCACATTTCCAAGCAGGCTTTATGAGGGGAAGTGCTAAGATTCTATGATTTGAAGGTGGTAAAAGTAACGACATGTTATTAAACTTTGTGAGGGAGTGACTGCTTCCAATCCTCTCTGGAACAGGAATGAAAAGGGGTGTAAACAAATGATGAATACCTAAGCAAGGGAGTGTTGGGGGGGGAGACTAGGCCTAGAGAAGAACACTATTTCTCATCCCGGCTACATCACCAGACTGCTGTATAACTGAAGCAGGACCCATAAACTGCTCTACATCCATGTTCCCTATGATTCTTAAGACACAAAATTTATTATCCAAATTGTGGCATTTTGAGAAATAAACAAGATATTAAGAATAATTATACTAAGGCTGCTTTGTCTTGGACACCTGTGCTGATTAGTTTATGATAACTAGTTAGTTATAGTTATCTGAAAAGAAGGAACTACAAACAAGGAAATATTTCCATAAGACAGGCCTATTGACCAGCCAGCCCATGGGTCATTTCCTTGAATAATGATTGATGTGAGAGGTTCCAATCTATACTGGGTAGTGTCACCCCTGGGAAGGTTGTCCTGGTGTGTATTAGAAAGCAGGCTGAGCAGGCCATGAGGAACAAGCCAGAAAACAGCATTCCTCCATGTCTCTGCTTTAGTACCTGCCTCAGGTTCCTGCCATGATGTCCTTAGATGATGAACTTGGTATAGAATAATAAGTTGAAACAAATTCTTTCCTCTCTAAGTTTCTTTTAGTCACAGTATTTTAACATAGTAATAGAACTCTCAGACACAGGAACCCTATCTATTAGCAAATGGCAAAACTTGCAGAAGTCTACATTAAGAGCCTTTTCAACCCTGCTTCTGATGCTAAATGATGTAATCCAACACTGAAAACTGACTCTCCTCAGATGATTTAGCCTAGGGGTGATGGGACCCTGTGAAAACATATACAGGAAAGGCCATAAATCAAGAAGAAAGATGAGCTGTATTTCTTTTTTGGTTTGTGTGTTTATAAGTATGTATGCATGTATATGCATGATTGTTTGTGGACTGGTGTGTGGAGGTGTGTGCATGTAGACATTTGTGTATATGCATATAGAGGCCAGAGAACAAACTTGATTGTTGCTCTTCAAGCATTTCCCACCTTTTCTTTGAAAAGGGGTCTATCATTGTCTAAGCTAGCCTGTGCTAGGCTATCTTGCCAGTAAGCCCCAGGAAACTCTCTCTGTCTTCCTGGTGCTGGAATTACAAGCTCACACAGCTAAGTCTGGCATTTTGCATGGGTTATGAAAATAGAGCTCTGTTTATAGTGCCTACAAAGTAAAGTACTTTTCAGACTAAGCTATAACCCCAGCCCTAGACTGTATCATTTCTGAAAACAAAAAAAAGAAAGAAAAAGAAAAAAGAAAACAAAACTGTAAGAGATAAAATTAAGAGAGGACCATATATGGCCAAGAACTCATGTGACTGCAGGATCTACCCTACATTACTGCCTTCCATCATGCAAACAAAGCCAAAACAAAAACTGACATTTCTAAACTAAAAACAGCCATTCATTGCCTCATTCTTTCATTGTCCCAAGTCTGAAGTGTCTCACTCAGACCTCACATGTTTTGATGCCTTGAGTCTTTCTTCCAGACTATTCTTGGCACTCTGGTCTATCAAACACGACTCAGATCTGAATATCAAGCTATCCTTGTTGGCAGCCAGTGCAGCCCAAGTTGATGAAATAATGACTCAGCTGTCTGCTTGGCTCTTAGGATCTTGTTGCAGTGGAAATCCTGGAAAGAAGTATTTCCAGTCCCTACCATCTGCTGGATTTGAAAATCAGGTGGCTGCTGAGCAGTCTATGGCTCTAAATGACAACTGATCATCAAGCCAGCCTGGAATTCAGTCACCTTAAAGATATCTCACTGAGGCAATTTCTCTTCTTTGACTATGGTACAAGAAGCCCCCAGAACATGGGCACCTTGAAAAACTGTCATTGAGGCTACATCTCTTCCTTGATTATGGTACCAGAAGGTCCCAGAACTTGGTCAACTTGAAGATTTTTGTTGAGGCTATTTCTCTTCCTTGACTATGCCACAAGAAACCACCAACACTTGGTTAATTTGAAGATCTCTTGTTGAGGCTGTTACTCTTCCTGGACTATGGTACAAGCCCCTGAACTTAGCACTAACTCAGAAGAATGGGGAGCTCTCAACCAGAAACACTTCATCTCTTGTGGTGCTTCTGCTTCAAAATTTGATAGAATCATTCTTTAATATAGCTGCATTTTTACCCCACATCAGAGATGATTAAAGACAAGAGAACATATTCCTATGAGAAATGGGGCTTTTTGCTCAAACAAACAGAAATCTGAAGGGTGATTTGATTACAGTAGTAACTTAGTCTGGTGAATGGAGCAATGAATTTTAAGTCAGGGTTTTGGATTCCTGAGATGCAGTTTCAGGCATCAAGTGTCTCTGAGTCTCCCCCATAATCCATCTCACTAGACATATGGGTGACTCAATAGGATAATGGGCATGAAGTGCTCAGAAAACTCTAAAGTGCCCGTTTATATGTAAATGATGCTGGTCTTTCCAGACTGTGAAGTGTGTTTAAAGAGTAGGGCACCACTGATCAATTATTCCCTTTGCTCATACAGGATTGACAGGGCTCCTAAATTCCACATTCTGTGTACCCTGACAGCTTAGATTGCATTTCTTTACAAGATGTAATAATCCTACAGCAATTCTGCCTCTGTGAAAAGCAGTGCTAGTTCCCCTGGGATTGGGTGCTGGTGAAGGCTCAAACATCAGTCAGGGCTCTGGCATGGAGGAGGGTAAGTGTGGAAAGAAGGGAAAGCTCGTGTGACATGAGTCATGAAAATATTTAGGAGATGGATGTTCTCTTTTATTAAACTAGAGAGGGAATAATGATTAACTTGTCCCCATTGTTCCCCAGGGGTAGAATCTGTGCTCAGTTTATATGTTGTTTGGTTAATAAAACTTTAGGCAGAGAAGGTGTTCCAATGAGTAAAACACTTGCTATGCATGCAAGAGGAACTAAATTTTAATCCCCAGCATCCCACATCTGTAACCTCAGACCTATAGGGCAGAGACAGATGGATCCTAAGGATTGGTTTCTCATCTAGTCTGTCCAAAACATTGATCACCACAGTCAGTGAAAGACACCCCCTCAATGGGGAAATGATTGAAAATGGAAGGTACAGCCCTGATGCATATGCTCATATACCACGCAAATGTGGACACCTACACAAAAAAAGATAAAGATGATTCTAAAGCCACCCTAACTGCATATTAAATATTTTAATTATATCGTTCTTATGAAGGTATCCCCAACTTCTTTTTTTTAAATTAAAGATAAGAATATTGTGTGTGCGGTATGTGAGGGGCACTAGCTACAGTATATATGTTGAGGTTAGAGGGCACGTTTGTTTATCTGGTCCTCCTCCTTCCACTTTTACATGAATTCCAAGGATCAAAATCAGGTTTATCACCAGGCTTTCAATTGAGTATCTTCAACATTTAACAGACATGTCTAACCCCACAACTCTAAGAAGGACCATTGGCATTTTCCCTGGCTTTAATACTGATCAGCAGAGAATTTCCAGAGCCTGTAGTCTCTCCTCTCACTCCTTTCTCTAAGTGCACAGATGAGGGCTGCAACCATCCCCAGTAAGGGCAATAAATTGTCTCTGTTTGGTTGCTGCCTTAGGGCAAGAATGCTCCATGGAGTTATTGTGAGTGGTGTAGGCTTGCAAGAAGTTATGGTCTCCCTGCAGAAGTCAGGAAATGTATCACTTTCTCACCATCTGCCTTTGATCAATTCTTTCATTTCTTCCTCTTCTACTTCTGGCTGTATGCCTTTGGTCAAATCACCTAATTTCTCAAAATCAAACTACCTTGGAATTGCTAGAGGGCTATGAGGACAAACGAGATGGTGCTTGAGAGGTGACTTGCTTCATGCCTGCCACATATGTGGAGTGGTTGTTATGGTTTCCTCCATCTGTTGCTGATGGCAGGGGCATAAAGGGATTAAGTTTAAAAATGCATATAAAAACACTTCATTTTCCACCTGCACCCAGAGAGTTTTCTGAGATTTGGAGCTATTATTAGTAGAAATGAAGCATGTAGATTACAAAATGATGACAAGAACTATATGACACAGGATACAAAGATGCTCAAACTACCACAAAGGAGAGGCCTGCAGAGACCTTCATCCAGAGAAGGGGATCAATTTCTCTCACCTCTCTGCTAAGCAGTGACTCACACCTCCTCACCCAGTCTCTAAAATCAGGACCAATACATGAACTATTGTAGTGTGCATTTTGGCAGAGCCGTGTATGTATGTACATGCATTATTGGGGCATGTATCTTATTTATTTCTCCCGAATGTGACAGAATACATGACAACTTAAGGAATGAAACCTTTATTCTGGCTCATGATTTCAGGTGATATTAATCTATTTTGCCATGGAAAGCATACTGGAACACTTTAATCTGTGAAGAAACTTGCAGAATAGTTTCTCTTATACTAATAGATTATAGTAGAAGGGGCAGTGGGCTCTTTCTGTAACAGAAGGAGTGGGCAGGCCTGCTTTTCATCCCAGCCACCCAGCTAGCTTAGCCCCGCAATAACCACACAGAAACTGTATTAATTAATTTATTACTGGCCCATTATCCCTAGCCTCTTATTGGCTAATTCTCACATTTTGACTTAACTCATTTTCTAATAATCTATGTAGCACCACGAGGCCGTGGCTTACCGGGAAAGATGCAGCATGTCTGACTTGGAGGCTCCATGGCAGCTCTCTCTCTGACTCTCCTTCTCCCAGAATTCAGTTCTGCCTTCCCCACCTAAGTTCTGCCCTATCAAAAGGCCAAGGCAGTTTCTTTATTCAATCAATGA
>LOEQ01006674.1:10574-28671 GCA_001685075.1 Bramus lutescens | reverse complement strand
ATAAGCTAGCCGTGCGGGAGCTGGGCGGGACGAAAAGCAGGCCCCGCTCCCCTTTTCACTACAGGACTATGCCATCCTTTTAAATACAGCACACTCTTCCCAGCACCTGACCCTCACAGAGCAGGTGCTCAACCTCTACCTGCTGGACAAGTGAGTGATTTTGGTCCTCAATACTCTGTGCAAGAGATATTTTTATTCTCACTTTCTGATAGTAAAATTCATTAGAGTTAACACTGGTTGCCCTGGAGGAATTTCATCACACGAGTAGTGTACGTGAAGGGGAGGTGGAAGCTGTTCTGTTCCTCTTTACAGTAGAGGAAGCATGAGCCCACAGCACACACAGCACGAGAGAGAGCACAAGATTTGTGCCAAGGCTTTTCCTGTTGAGCCTCATCACCTCCCATCCGAGCAACAATGGCCAAAAAGAAAGAATGAGTTAAATGTTCTGGAAAATTACCTGAGAAAAGTTTGAAATTTCCTCCGACATTTGCCAATATTAGTTCAAAGGTAAATACAAAAGAACAAAGAATGTTTCATAAGCTAGGGTCCCTGTCAACAGGCCTTCTGGAAGAAGACTTTGGTTCCGCTGGTTTTCCTTTGCCCTGGGGTCTGCTCCCTCTAGCTCAACTGTCCTCTGCCCACACCTAGGCCTTTGGCAGCCTGAGAACTCCATTTCTCACTTGCAGGCTGGAAAGCAAGATGAGGTCAATAGGGCCTTCAGTCCCTGTAGGAAGCCAGGAAAGATTAATTGGAGGAGAGAGAGATGACGCTGGGCAGCAGAGGAGATTTATGAGGGAGGGAAATCCAGGTCAAGGTCCCCAGGGTTTGTTTCTCTTTATCTCTCCTTTGACTACCACACAGCCCTGTGATTGGAAGAGACTCCAGAGTTCATCTCTTCCAGCCCCCTACTCCTTTAAAACTCCTCAGGCAAGAACGTGGCCATCTGATGGTAAAGACATTCAGGCTTTCAATAGCTCTCTCTGCCCTTCCTGAGATGAGTGTTACTCAGAGCTGCTCTGAGAATCTCTGCCTGGTGTCAGAGATTGCAGTGATCTGGGTCATGGTGTCTTATCTATAGTCCCTCAGCTTTCAATATGAACACCAGTTTAAAACAAAATAGGTCATGATGATAGAATACATCTTCAATTCCAGCACAGGGAAGGCTGAGGCAGGAGAACTGCATGTTTAAAGTTAACCTAGGCTACAAAACAATACACCTATATCAAAAAATCAAAAATAAATGCTAAGTAAACTTTACTGAAGTCAAGCGAATATTTTTCCCCAGAGCCCCCAAACTCTGCCCCATTTTCTATGCTGTGTCTTTCCTTTGGAATCATTTCCCCTTATTTTTCAATAGCACATAATTTGTAAGGGTCAGAGCAGGGCCTCATGATAGGAGCCCATGTTAATGTAAGAGATTTTGTTTTGCTTTGACTTTCTTTTTAGCACTAAATATTTATAATCCCATCACCTTTGTTGGATTTAAGGCAGTTGTACATATTGATGTTTCTTTTGGAACCAATACCTAAGGCCTACAATGTGGCATTTCCTCCCTCACCTGTCCTCAAAGATACCAACCTCACTGCTTCACTTCTTTGTACTGCTGTTCCCTCTCCTACAAATATTTCTCCCTTCTCATCATGACAAAATCATTTCTTGTGATGATTAATCTAGTCAACATTACTATATCTGGATTCAACTAAGACAAGCCAGTGGAAACACCTGTGAAGGATTTTTTAGAAGACCCCCCCCCAGACACATAGTTAGGTAGGCAAAGCAGACAAAAGAAGGTATTAGGGGAGAGCTTTTTGCCTGCTTGCTTTTCTACCTTGTTGGCAAGTCCACCTACTCTGCATCATCCTTTCAATACTGTCTAGAGAATTGGCCTTCAGTACCAGAATGGAACTGCTGAGACGTCTAGTCTCATGAACTGAGCAGCAACTGGGATTTCAGCCTCTCTGGTGTGGAAACAGTTATTGCTAGGCTATTCATAATGTATGGTGTGAGACAACCTACTAAATCTCTTTTGTAATGAATATTCATTCTATTGGTCCTTTTCTATACAGAATCCCAAGGCAGAAGGGAAATAACAATGTGGACTACCATATAGATATATGTTGTGCTGGGTTGGGCTCTGCATATACGACCTCAATTAATTATTATCAAACCCTAGGGAAAGTCAGCTATTATTGTCAGTCTACAGATAATGATAAAGAGAGAAGGAGGAAATTCAAAGATGGGGGAAGGAGGGGAAAGGCAAGCAGCAATGAGGAGAAACAAAAATATTTCACAGCATTCTAGGTTAGATTCCACTGATTGCAAATTATTCTTATGATCAAACCAGGCTCCAAGAATTGAAGCCAATACTGAAACCATGTCCCCAGAGCTAGATGAAACTCTTGTCATATACAACACATTGCGTATAGTAGTACCACAGCATTTCCCATGACCCACCCTAAAGACATTTTACCACATTCAAATGTACCCGTAACAGTTCCCCAGCCTTCCCTGGAAGGATACCTTGATCTTGTCAAATGCTCAGGACATGCTATAAGGGGTCTATAGTCTCCAGATGTAGCACCTTTACTTGAAATTCACAAGGGCAAACTTATGATTTATTTTGTCAATGCGGAAACTAAGGCTCAGGTTGGAAAATTATCCCAAGGGCACAGACCTGTGAAATAGTCACCAAATTTACTATCAGAACTCATGTGTCAGAATGTTTATAACCCATGACAATAAAAATAGAAAGCATTAAAGCCCCCAGAATAAATTATTTGAGACAAAGAACTGTGTAATGTTTAAGACTCTGAGTTCAATTCTCATCAACACAAAGTCTTCTGAATAACTTAGAGTACTCTATTAACTGAACCACTCTTGGTTCTTTATCTGCCTCTCTATTTGTATTACAGTCAAATCAGGATACAGCTAACATCCAGAAAGGCATTTCCCTTTCAATAAAGTAACTGAATACAGAAAGAGTGGAAGAAAATGAATAGCTTGAACAAAATCTAATCTACATTTTTTAGGGAAAAGACCCTTGAACTTTTCCTCTTTTGTTTTTATTCACAAATTAGTAACAGGTTTGTTACATCTACCAACATGGTCTAAGTTGCTGCATAAATGGAGACTCTACTCTTGCTGAGCAGCTCTTCTTTGTAACCTGTGGAAGGTAGCCAACCAGCTCTGTCTGCAGTTCTACTTGGCAGCAGCTTCCTAAGAGCCACTGAGATACCAGAGACAGCAGTAGGACTGATGGATTATCTCCCCTTCCTGTTATGCTGTCAATCTGTCTATCTAGCAACATTTCCTAATGCTCATATAAACAATGTGCCCTAGACTCCATGACTCCAGACTCTCTGGCAGGGCTCCAGAATTGTTAAAGAAAAGCAAATTTCCATACCTGAGCATCTTGATGATCCAAGAGCAACTACCTAGCAAAGAGGCTACAGACCTCCCAACTGCACAGCATGTGTGATTATCAGGAAGTTCTCCATACTGAGCAAGAAGACCCATGGATTTCAGTCATCATACAACATCCAGTCAAGAAATAAAAAGGCATCACAGCCATGCAGAGTACAAGGGCAGGATGAGGAGAGTTCAAATGCTAAGGGGGCTAACCCTCAGAGTTAGAAAGTACTGATCTCCATCATGAAGGAAGACATGTTCTGTACACTAGCTTTTCCACTTATTGAGCACTTTTTATAAGTCTGGCATGGAACAGAGCACTGGAAACTCCATGACAAATAAAATTCAGATCATCTGACCTCTCTTTTGTGTTCCTTTTAATTAGCAATGTTACCATCTCTACTGGATGACTAGGGTTACTATAGCAAAGTTCAAAAAGCTGGGTTCTACAACAGACATATGTCCTCTCGGAGGTTCGAGACTGATATTCCAAGATAAAGGTGTGGGTCTAGGACTATTTCTGAATCGAGTATTAATTGGATAATTGTCTTTATTGGGTTGGTCTATATGTCATCTAAGAAATTGTCTTGATTGGTAATTGATGTAGGAGAGTCTAGCCCATTGTGGGTAATGCCATTGACTGGGCAGGTGAACTTCACTGTACAAAGAAGGTAACCCAGAGCATGAGGATGAGCACCATGGAGAATGAGCCATCAAACAGCATTCCTTTCACGGTTTCTGCTTGAGTCCCTGCCCTGACTTCCCTCCATAATGGGTTATGACATGGAAATGCAGACCAAACAAATCCTTTCCTCCCCTAAGTTGGTTCTGGTCAAAGTGCTTTTCATCAGAGTAATCAAAAAGGAAACTAGAATCTACAGACGATTTGGAATTCGTCTTATGAACTTGAGAGGGATGAAGTTCAGACTACAACATCTTCCAGGTGTAGGGTATGCTGTACTTTGCAGTGCACAGAACATTTTGTCTACATTCAAGAACATGGACTTTGAGTACAGACAAACTTGTAGGTAACTCTCAGATTGACTTCTTAAAGCTGTTTGCTTTTTAGCCAGTTCCTTAGGGAGCATTGGTTTCACTCTTTATAATGAAATAATATTATGTGCAGTCTAAGCATCTTGATAGGATTAGAGTTTGAGTTACAGAGGGCACTTAATGAGCATTACCAATGCTGCTAGTGGTATTTATTAATGGCAACAATAGTACTCTGAGATAAGATTAGTCTGGATTTCAACTTGGATAATAACAGCCAACATTTCTGGAGCCACAAAACACTATTCTAAGTGGATTTGCTCATTTAATTCTCAAAACAACCCAGGGAGTACACAGCCAGCACAGTAATCCCTTTTCACGAATTAAAAAGTAAAGTAGAAGGTTAAGTAAAGTGTCTTCAAGGTCACACATAGCTAATAAGTGGAAGTTGTAGAATTTAAACCCAGGTTCTCAGGCCCCCAAGACCACACACTCCATGGTATTGTAACTAAACCACTAATGTACTGACTTTCTCTAAACTAAAGCAATACTCTCATGGCCTACTGTTGATCAGAACACTAACTCCTAAACAATCTAATGTTCAAGAAAGGTTATTTTTCTATTTGATTGAGTTTCATAATTTTTATGATTTTTTTAATCAGAGAAACAATTGTAACTTTTTCAGACAGAAATGCCAATATAAGAAATTTGACCCTTCTACAAATGAGTTGATGAACCAACCCCTTCACACAAACTCTGCAAGTGGAGAACATAGCTTAAATACATCCTTTAGAGCCAACAATGTTGATTAAAATACTTTTATAAAGTAGAAAAATAAAGCTAATATTAAAAATCAAGTTTTATTAATCCCCAAAGGGAGGATTTTATTAACTCCTTTAGAATCCAATAAAAGTGTGTTTTTTAATCAACTTGTTTTCCAACTCCTGCTCAAGTGTCAAATCATAGCAAAGTTGCTCACACTTCTTAAGAAGCTTCAAAATACAGAGACAAAACCCAGAGGTATGAACTTAGACCTTGTAGACAATCCAGCTGGATATGAGAAACATGCATGACATTCAGAAGTCATCAAGTTAACGTAAAAGTAAGAATGATGGTCCCACTCATTTCCCCATTCAAATAGAAACAAGTTCTATAGCAGTTCCTGGAACATAGCACAACCTCAGTGAGCACCAGCTGAAGAAGTAAATAATTCTGGAGTGTTTTACTGGCAGGGAGGGAGGTTTAGTTTAATTTCCCAAACAATATACATCTAGCTGGTTTTGCCTTTATGATGGTAGTGGTGTGTGTGTGTGTGTGTGTGTGTGTGTGTGAATTGTACTGTTATTTGTTTGTTTGGTTGGTTGGGTTTTGGTTTTGTTTTTCTAAAACACATTGAGGAATTTAGGAGAAAGAATACAGATGTGAAAAGGAGAATAAAATAAAATATCAAGTATGTAAGCAAAATTGAGTCAGGATGATGTTGGTCTAGACTAAGGGTAACCAAGTAGAGACAGAAAGAAGATGAATAAGGCATGTCTGGAACTGATCATGGGAGATAAAGGAGAGACTAAGTATGACAGTCTGGTGTCTCTTGAGCATCTGGTGGATGTGACATTTCCTCAGATGGGAGTAATATAAGGTAAAATGGACTCCAAGTTTAGGAAAGTCAGCAATCAAGATTTCTGATTTGTGTATATTAAGTGTATGGTATATATTGCCATACAAGTAGAGATAATTAATAGCCATTGGGCGTGCAAGTCAGCACTGCGTTATATTATGAAAAGGAGGAGGTGTAAGTGGATGTACACCATAAGCATTTTAGTCAAGGCTAAGATATACTGTTCTTCTATACTATAGAATTGATGGCATTCATTCCCCCACTTGAGCCACACTGCTCAGTGATGTAGGTGGGTCATCTGTCTATGTGTTACTTTCATTGGTTAACAAAGAGATTGCCTTGGCCTTTTAACAGGGCAGAAAATTAGGTGGGTGGAGTACACAGAACAGAATGCTGGGAAGAAAGCAAAGAGTCAGACACCATGCTTCTCCTACCCAAGATGGACGGTGGTTAGACTCATGTCAGTAAGCCACAGTCAAGTGGTGATACACATTAATAGAAATGGGTTAAGCAAGATGTGAGNAGTAAGAGGCTAGAAATAATGGGCTGGGCAGTGTTTAAATGAATACAGTTTCTGGGTTATTATTTCCGGGGCTAAGCTAGCCATGCGGGAGCTGGGCGGGACCAAAAGCAGGCCCGCTCCCCTTTCACTACAACTCAGAAATAGTAGTTTTTATTTTGAGCCAAAACTTGTACTTCTAACAGAAAATCCAAAACATGCAATGGCTTCTCACTTCCTATTAAGAGCTTCTCCAAGTTTCTCTTACACCCAGAATGTTTTATACGAAAGTCACTGGTATCCACGTATAGTTAAAGTCCATCCTAGAGGCTGTGGGTCTAATCAGATGTGCGGCTTCATCGCTTGAGCTTAATGAGGTAAACCAGACCTCCGGTAATATTGTCTGTATAATTGACATGGTTCTCTGGGAAACATTATGCTTTATAATGAAAATACTGTATATAATTAGACTCTAATAGGAAGAAAATAGTAATTAGCCAGAATTAACTGAACAGACGCAATCAGGCAAATAAAGGTTATCCTCAGGAGAGGACCCTTCAGAGTTCAAATGCACATCCTATAATTGTAGCAAAGCCCCAGTAATTACGGGTAATTTTTTCCTGCATCGGGGATTGTGGTGTTTGTGGAAGAAAAGGTTATTTTTTCTTACTATAAATAAATAAATAAATAAATAAATAAATAAATAAATAAATAAAGCTGAGTGGGGGAATGAGTCTGGCCAAGACATAAGTAGAAAAGATCTAAAAGGTTGTGCTCACAGATTCCATAGATCACTAGATTTGGGGTGACATGCAGAACAGGAATGGAAGACATCAGAACCTACATTTAAAGGCCATGTTGGGTTCCATCTCTAACAAGCTGCGTGACTCCAATGAGCGACTCATATTTTCTGATGACAATAATAATACTAACTGCTGTCTATTGAGTTTCCATTTACTATGAGCTAGCAGTTCAAGAATGCCCCCTGTGCTTCATAATTTTTGTGTTCTTAACCACTAGATAAATGTCATTCCTTCTTCAGGTACTTTAAAACAAACATTTTTCATCCTACTTAAGATTAAACCATATAGTCCAAAACACACTTATGATGACAGTAATCACAACTCTCTGCATGGTTATGCTGAGGCACCTTTAAGATTATGCCCCCTTTCAAGCTATAAAAAAAAATCAGCCTCTATGGACCACTTGTTTACATAAAGTACTTCAAAAGAATCTGGAATTCTCGGGAAGGAATCTTGAACTTCTATCCAGTAAAGAATGCTATGTTAAGAAGTTCATATGAGGCTTCAACCAAAGACATGCTTTTCAGATTATACAAGGTCACTTACAGACTTGTTTTACCTGCAAGAGAGAAGGAAGTTTGCTGAAGGAAAGCCAGCATTGACTGAAGCCAGAGAAATTGCTGTGAAATAGGAATTCGGCATGTGACTGTAGGGCTATGGCTTCCCAAATACAGCATTGTTTATGTGAACCAGAATGCCAATGAAGAATGATATCTCCTCAAGAAGAGTCAGAAATAAGCAGTACTCATACTTCATTTTTACACCCAACAAACTTCATGAGCGAAATCACTGCATTGGCTAGTGTAGACACTAGAGGTCCAGAGTCAGTGCAGGAAGGAAGGATAGGGGTAGAAAGAGGGAAAAGCAACCACACGTCTACAGACACAAGTTGAACACAGTCAGTAATAAAAACACTACCTCAATTCATAGAAGCTAAGGTGTGCTTTTGAATCCTTTGTGTAAAGAATAGAGACAGGGCTCTAAGACTTCTGGAGAAAGACAAGCATTTGAGTATGAGTCTGTCTGCAGAAATCAGAGAAAGAAACTGTTGGGAAAGGACTAACTTGGGCAAAGACATGATGGCAAATGTGTAATATGTAGTTTCTCATTCCTAAAGCTCTGCTGATGCCACTATACATTTCCAGACCCTAGAACAACCAGACATATGTCAGGTGCCTCTCTAGACTTCCACAGTCACATTTCCCTGAGTAATAGATTTAATAACTGAAGCTAAAAATTAGCTCATCCTGACCTTTGAAGGATATGAATGAAGAAAAGCAAAGAAATGGGTTTCCAGACATGAATACTCTTGGCAGTACCCCTACCTTTTTCTACTTTTGTGTTTCCTGCTCTGCCTTCTCCATCAGATTCAATCACAATTCCAGATTCAGGCAAGAAGGATGGTACAAACATTTCCATATTCTTTTACAAAGCTCTGCAATGAGCAAACTTGATCTCGGTTTTTAGTTTTTCATTTAATCTCCCAGCCCCTGCCCCCCCCCGTGTGTGTGTGTGTGTGTGTGACCCTGTGTGTTTAAAAGGCTCCAAACTAAAAGAGAGGAGAACTGCAGAGAATTAGATATTAGTATCCCTCCATAGGCCTCCTGCTGTGTGCTACAAGATCAGTGTGTGAGTTGGTACATCTAGATCACAGAATATTGAGACGTGTCCAAAATAAGCCTGGGTCTTGATTTCTAATACCCATCACTTTCATCAATATGATACGGATCATAAAAACAGTACAAAAAAGAAAGAAGAAAGCGTGGACTTATCTATAGGACATTAATGAAATATGAATGCAAAAGTAGCAGCCATGGCATCACCGATGTGACAGTTTATCCATTATAGCCATTGGTTGCTTCACAATGGGAATGCATTGAGAAAGTATTTAAGCAAGAGAAGAAGCTAAAGAGAGCAGTATTCCAGGGCATTGAGTGACAAAAGCACCCATAGAGGAATAAAGGATGTTTTAAGGCTATGCCTCCTTGGAGCATGTGGGCTGGTGACTTTTGGGAAATGATATCAGATCGAGCTTGGCCTCTGTCCCCTTCTTTCTCTCTACCAGAAACAAGACCCAGGACTTCTCTGGTGACCATAGGTGGAACCCTCCTGTTTGAGCTTAGCATTTCTATTATTAAAGCCACTTAATACCTAATTACTAAATCAGCCGCAAGGCCTTTGGAGGACTCCTTGCTAGAGAGCCAATCAGATTTGTCAGAAATTTCCAAAAAGCAGACAATGCTCTTTAGAGGTCTCGGAATAGCTATGTCAGTGGCCCTAATGGAGCATAATTTCCTGTAAAGGAAAACTAATGTAATATTTTCAGGTTTTATGTAATCAAGTGTCCAGGGACAGAGGGAAGATGACTGCTAGTGAGAAACAACCAGCATGCAGTACCCTCATGGAAGCAGAAAGCCTGGATGGGTTTCTGTTCTATGCTGTCAAAATGGCCAACTGCAAAGAAGGGGTGTGGCTGAGGAAGAAAGCAGGGCTTCAGGATTGTGTGAGATAGAGACCCCATGCTACTGTTTAGAGGCTGTGAAACCCTGATTAAAGTCTGACATCTCTGGACATGGACTTTCTGGCATCCGCAAGATGGAGATGCAAAAGAATCCCAGCTCATTTGGCTGTGAGAACAAAAAAAAATGGAAAAAAATGTACATTGCTTAGTGCTTGGCACTTAAAAATGCACTCAATAAATAGTGATTGTTATTATTCCTTAGAGTAGGGGTAAACAAAACTCACTTCCCTCTGTTCAATTTGAAAGGAAGCCTAGGGATCAGAACAATGGTCACCCAAATTTGGCTAACATCCCCTCACAGGACCATCTTAATCTCCTTCCCCTCTGATTGCAGTACTTGAAGTCCAGTCCTAGAGCACAGGAATAACAGAAATCATGGGCCTACCTGGATGGTGAGCATTAATGATCCTTTTGTTCTCAACCAGCACCACAAGCAGCATCTTTAAGTCACTTTCTTTACTATCATCAAAAGACAGTTCTGGGACTTGGGAGATTGTTCAGTGAGTTAATCACTAGGTATGGAAGCAGGGGGAATTGACTGTGGATTCTTCCAAAATATACATAAAACAAGACAGTATAGTATACGTATGGAATCTTAGGGCTCCTACAGTGAAACAGTCCTGTGAAGCTGTGGGTCAATTAGCAAGATGGAAGATAAAGTCCAACACCAAAGTTGTCTTCTGAACACCATACAAGTTCTATACATCCTCTCTCTGTCCCTCTGTCTCAGTCTTTCTGTCTCTGGCTTTCTCTCATTTATTTGTTTTATCTCTTTCTCTAAAATATAAATATGTACTAATTCCAAATCATGATGTTGATTGTTTGGATCCTCTGTTCAGAAAATGTGAGATTTTGTCAGAATCTAAAAATTTCAAATCCAGTTTGCTGTTATAGCTTTCACGATCTGCCCCCTCTCCAACTTCAGTTCCCATCATGCCATGTGGCCTCATCTTCCCACACAACACCACCTTGCAGCTTTGTTGATAAGCCATACTTCCCTCTTCTACACACGCAGCCAACCTAATGAATCATGGCACTTTCTCCTAGCAAGCCAGATGCAAGACATCAAACTCTGTCTCAACACAGTGCTCTAGGCAGCTACAACCAACTGGTCAGATTGGACCAAAACATTGAGTGTATTCACTGTCCTTGGCTAGGATAGCCTGAATCTTGGCCAACTTGCTCTAGCAACTCCCAAAAGCAACTTAGCTAAGAAATATAAGTAAATCGCATGCCTTGGGACTCTACTGAGAAACAAGCCTGTTTCTTAACATGGCCTTCCTCTCATACCTATCCATCCTAAACTCTAGAATCCCAAGATATCCCTGTTATGACATGATCTCACTCTAAGGCAATAAGTCCCATAGACTAAGGGACATAGATTTGCTATAATTCTTATAGTTGTAAGATGGACCCAGGTATATTTCATGACTATTAATATCTCTCATATAAACTGTTTACAAAATCCAATATTTTTTTCTTTTTATGCTATGAGGTACCCAGGAAGGTACTTCTACCATCAGGAGAAATTTTATGTCCTAAACATATATGCTGTCAACTCAGCATCTATTCACCACTTCCTTTTACCCCAGGGTCAAACCCTTATGAACCAGATACTTTCCTGACACCTCCAGATATAGCATCAGAATCTAAACATTTTCTCACATTTTCTGAACAGAGAATCCGAACAATCAACATCATGATTTGGAATTACCAAGATCCCTCTAACTCAACTGAAAAGTTAAGAATGTAGTTTAAGTGAACTGCTACTATAAACCTGCCTGCTCAGAAACTTTCCAGAAGTCTCAGAGTAGAGTTTACCTCTGTGGGAAGCATGTCCAGGGTCTGGAGAGTTTTATAAGACTCAAGTTTTACTTTAAACATATCTGGACTCATCTTCCAAAAACTTTGCTTCTGATCTGATATGGGACTTGTGCATCAGCTTCTGTCAAAAGCTCCCTGCTGGATCCTACTATGTAGGATGGTTTGAGATGCTACAATTGAAAAGAAGGGGAGATTACCAAAGGGGGTATCCTCTGTATACTAGCCTCAGAAAGTCTTCCTGCTGGAATTGTTGGGAGAAGTCTGCTTGTTGGTTCCAAGCTGCTCAGCCCAGAAATAATCACACAGAAACTATATTATTTAAATCACTGCTTGGCCCATTAGCTCTAGCTTCTTCTTGGCTAACTCTTACATATTAATTTAACCCATATCCATCCATCTGTGTATAGCCATATGGCAGTAGATTACTGGGTAAAGTTCTGGCATCTGTCTCTGATATGGCTACATGGCTTCTCCTCGACTCCACCTCCTTTCTCCCACCATTCAGTTTAGTTTTCCTCACCCATCTCTATTCCCTGCACACCCAAGACAGTTTCGGTATTAAGCAATGGAATTTACACCATACAGAAGGGAATCCCACATCATCTCCCCTTTTCTGTTTAAATAAAAAAGAAGGCTTTATCTATAACATAGTAAAATTATATATAACAGGTACCAAGCAAGAATCATAGTTACAATATTTATATCTACTTTATCTTTTATTGTAACTAAAGAAAAGTGTAATTATAACTACCAATTCTTCAAGCCCATCAAAGACTCCAGAAGGATATAATATTACCTAAGTATATAGGAAGTGCATTGTAAGTAACTTCTAAAACTCTAGAATTAACATGGACATTGTGCTGCCTGGACAGTCACCCAAAGTTCTTATTTACCATTGAGGAATCCATCTTCAGCCTACAGGCCCATAGTATCCAGCAGACTTTTCCATGAGGCAGGAAATCTGAAAGAGTGTTTTGCCTCTATTGGCAGTTTGTCAGTCACTTTCTCTGTGTCCTACAGAATGTTTGGCAGACTCTTTCATTAAACAGGAACACTGAAAGACCATGTCACCTTTATGCAAGTTTAACAGTCATTTCTCTGTAGGTCTTGCATGTCCAGTTCACACAGCATACCATCAAGCAGTCCAGGCAAGAGCAGCTTCATGCCAAATGGCTAGCAAACTCCATAAGGAGCCTCTTCAATGCCTATCTCCTCTTGAAGAAATTGGTGCTGCCAGGAGCAGATGTGTCTCACTGTCATGAAAAGTCTTAAGTTCTTAAAATATTTTAAATGCCATATTCTGAAGGTCTCTGAAAGATCTGAAGAATACCTAACTGAAATATATCTCTATATATCTAGGAAACCTAACTAACATGACTACAAGCTTGACTATTAAGATGATTATCTATTAACTTATATTTTCTAATGATACTTTACATTTTAAAACGAGCTGTATAAACACAAAACCTTAATCAAGATCAAAAATACATATACTATATATATATATATANTGCTGCCAGGAGCAGATGTGTCTCACTGTCATGAAAAGTCTTAAGTTCTTAAAATATTTTAAATGCCATATTCTGAAGGTCTCTGAAAGATCTGAAGAATACCTAACTGAAATATATCTCTATATATCTAGGAAACCTAACTAACATGACTACAAGCTTGACTATTAAGATGATTATCTATTAACTTATATTTTCTAATGATACTTTACATTTTAAAACGAGCTGTATAAACACAAAACCTTAATCAAGATCAAAAATACATATACTATATATATATATATACAGTATAACAAATTTGACCTTAAATTTGTATCAATAAAACAAGATCTCTATCACAAATCTTTATGGCATATTCCCCTTCAAATGCAAAGAAACATTTATAAACAATATTTGGGAGTATTGGTGTAGGTCTCTCCAACTGCTTCCTGCTTTTGGGGGCGAAGTAATTTTTGGGGGGTATTTATGACAACCATTCAGGGGGTCTTGGTCCATTAAACCATATTAGTCTGAAAGCAATTCACAGGTTCTCATCCTTATCCTCTGTGGAAACACAAGAAGAACCTCTTTCTCAAAGCAACATATTCTTAGACTCAAATTTTATAGTCAAGATACTTTTACATCAGTTTAGCTTAGCAGCCTGAACAATAAAATGTCTCTCTGTACTTAGCTCCTTCACAGTCAAAATATTTAAAGAAGACACAATGATATGCATAAATAAAACTTTCTGTGTATTCTCCATCTTCTTAACATGGCTTATTTGGTTTTACTCCTTTTAATCTATTACTGTCTGTACTCTGGATCTTTAAAGACTTTGTTTTAATTATTTTTAAACCATTTACTTCCTTTTATTACTCTCTATACTCTTTATCTTCTCTCTCCCAAGTCTATGTACACGTTTTGGGGGGCCTTTCAAGACAGGGTTTCTCTGTAGCTTTGGAGCCTGTCCTGAAACTAGCTCTTGTAGACCAGGCTGGCTTTGAACTCATAGAAATCTGCATGCCTCTGCCTCCTGAGTGCTGGGAATAAAGACATGCACCACCACCACCCAGCCTTACCTACATTTTTTAAACACAGTGTTACCCATATAATGATATTTTATATCTAAATCTGTCCTTACTGTGAATCTGTAAACCTTTTCTGACCAGAAGTGCTTCTTAAAATGCTAAGTCCTTCTTATAAACTTAAGTGGCACCATTGCTAGGGGAAATACAATGCTTCCTGCTTGCTCTGCACAGTCCAACATGGTTGAAGTCCTTTCATCACCTCTGCAAGGGGTGTACATTGTCCCAGTTCCAAGTATGCACTGGGTCTATATCATAAGAACTTGTAGAAGTCTGCTTACAAACACCATTTAAATGCTCGGTCTCCTGAAAGAGCCAGAAGTTCCGCTGACAGCACAGCCCAGAAAGCTGGCATTTCAAAGCTTTTTTCCTGCTACTGCTGAATGAGGAAAATCTTTCTTAAGGAGCTGTGGCACAGAGCCAGCAAACAGCAAGAAGCTGCATTAAACACTGTATTTTTGTGTCTAGAATTTCTTTTCAAGCTCTCTCCAGTTTTTAAGTCAATTTTAGTTGGCCATGTGGTAGACAATTTGTTGCAGGAAGGATGATTGTTGGTGCCCAGCTAGCTCAGTAGGTAGAGCATGAGACACTTAATCTCAGGATTATGGGTTTGAGCCTCACATTGGGTGCTACATTATAACTCTGTGGCAAGCATGCCCAGTGTCTGAAAAGTTTTTTAAGACTCGAGTATTGCTTTAAACATATATGGGCTCATCTGCCAGAAACTCTACTTCTGATCTGATGTGGAGTCTGTGCATCAGCTTCTGTCAAAAGCTCCCTGGTGGATCCTACTATGTAGGCTGGTTTGAGATGCTACAATTGTAAAGGAGAGGAGAGTCCCAAAGAGAGTATCCTCTGGATAGTAGCCTCAGTAAGTCTTCCTGCTGGAATAGTGTGGGAAAGATCAAGCTGCTGCCATGAAACCAACTAAAGATGATTTGGCTTATCCTCAAAAGTCCCAGAACTGATGCCTATGTTTGTATTCCATCCATCCATTCATAAACACTGAACTTATGTTCTATATCTGGCATGGTAGTAGGATACAAATACTCTATGTGGTAGGTATAACCCCTGCTTTTGAATGAAAGTCACAAGTATGAATATATTAAAAGTAATTTCTGAACTTCAGATGAGAAATACAGAAAATTGACAAACACTCTGTTGCTTCAAGCACAATAATTGACCAATGGCAGTTGTTTTTTATTTTCTCTACATTTTAATTGAGAAACTATAGTATTATAATGTGCTTACAGTAATCATATTATGTTTAATATTCCAGCCACCATTTTTCAAGATAACTTTTATTATAACCTATTTATAAGTAAGAAAATAATTTGTTGAAAGAGAAGAGTCATTGTCACAACATCACACAATTTTTAGGGAGTTGAACTCCCAGATTCCTGTAGATGGAGGCTGCTCATTTTTTCACAGCACCCCAAACCCAAAATAATCATAGACAAACTATATTAATTGCAACACTGTTTGGCTAATGACTCTAGCATATTACTACCTAGCTCTTACATCTTTAATTAACCCATTTCTAGTATTTCATATATTACCACGAGGTTTGTGGTTTACTGGTAAGGTTCCAGGGTATCTCTCTCCTTTAGTTGCTACATGGCATCTCTCTGACTTTGCCTTATTTCTCTCAGTATTCAGCTTAGTTTCCCCCACCTAACTATATTTTGCCCTGCCATAGGCCAAAGTAGCTTTATTCATTAACCAATAAGAGCAACACATATACAGAATGACTTCCCATACCATTTCTGCTTTACTGTCTAAATATAAATGAAGGTTTTAGCATTAACATAGCAAAATTACATACAACAAAACAGTTATCAGGCAAGACTTATAGTTATAAAATTTAATCCATTTATATATAGCAAACTAAGGAAAATATTCTATCATCTATCCTATCTCTGTGAGCCTAACCTTTTATATCTAATCTATCTTTTGTAATTATAACTATCATTCTTCAATGACACCAAAGACTGCAGAAGCATATAATACTACCTAAGTAAACAGGAAGTGCATTGTAAGCAATTTTCAAAACTCTAGAATTGACAGAGACATCCCCTGCCTGGGAGGTCACCCAAAGTTATTATGTAACAGTAGAGCATCTAACTTCAGGCTACAGGCCCATAGTATCTGGCAGACTTTCCCAAGAAGCAGGAAATTAGAAAATTTGTTTTGCCTTGTAATGGCAAAATTCATCAGATTCTTTGTTCTGTGTCCTGTAAGATGTCTGGCAATTCTTTCATGAAGCAGGAAACCTGAAGGACTGTCTCACCTTCCTTAGACAGCTTCAGCATTAATTTTTTGTTGGTTCTGTATGTTCATACAGCATAACATCAAGAAGTCCAGGCAAGAGCAGTTTCTTGCTCAAACAGCTAACAAACTCTTTGATGCTCATTATCCTCTTGAAGTAGATTAGTGTTGTCAGGAGGAGATGTGTACCATTTTCATGAAAAGTCCTAAGTTGATTTAAAAAAAAACATTTTCAATGTCATATTCTGTAAGTCTTTGAAGGGTTTGAAGTATACCTATCCATCTAAAATATATCTCTGTACATCTAGAAAACCTAACTAGCATGACTACAACTTTGGCTAATATAGGTAACTATCTATTAGCCTGTATTTCTTGATAATACATTACATTTTTAAACTTTTAACTTTGGCTAATATAGGTAACTATCTATTAGCTAAAACAATCTTGTACAATAAAAGAACTTCTGGAGGCATCACGGTCTCTGACTTTAAACTATACAACAGAGATACAATAATGAAAGCAGCCTGGTATTGGCAGAAAAACAGACAGGAGAACCAATGGAACAGAATTGAAGGCCCAGATATCAATCCACACACCTTTAAACTACTGATTTTTTTACAAAGAAGATGGTGTAGGAGGTTCTTCTGTTTGTGTGTTGCTTTCATAAAGAAAGAGACTGCCTTGGCCTTTTGATAGGGCAGCCCTTAGATGGGCAGAGTAGATAGAACAGAATGTTGGGAAAAAAGGAAGTATGGCAGATGCCATGATTCTCCTGCCAGCCCTAGATGGATGATGGTTAGACTCATCCCAGTAAGCCACAGTCAAGTGGCGATACAGATTACTAGAAATGGGTTAAATCAATATGTGAAAGTTAGCCAATAAGAGGCTAGAAATAATGGGCCAGGCAGTGTTTAAATAAATACATTTTCTATGTAATTATTTTGGGGTTAAGCTAGCCAGGCAGAGGGATACAGCCCACCACTTTTCCTACAATAAGAGAAAAAATATAAAATGGAAAAAAGAAAGCATCTTTATGTTTACCACGACCGTATTGACCTATAGTTGTACATCTTGAATGAAAATAGACTTATATCTATCACAATGCATAAAACTCAAGTCCAAACGGATTGAAGACCTCAACATAAAGTCAGCCACACTGAACCTCATAGAAGAGAAAGTAGAAAGTACACTTGAATGCATTGGCACAGGAGAACACTTCTTAAATATGACCCCAGGAGCACAGACACTGAGAGAAACAATTAATAAATGGGACCTTCTGAAACTGGAAAGCTTTCATAAAGCAAAGGACACAGTCAACAAGACAAAATGGCAGCCTCCAGAATGAGAAAAATCTTTAGAAACCCCACATAAGACTGAGGTCAGATCTCCAAAATACACAGAGAACTCAAGAAATTGGTCATTAAAAGAACAAATAATCCAATAAAAAATGAAGTACAGACCTAAACAGAGAACTCTCAACAGAGAAATCTATAATGGCTGAAAGACACTTAATAAAAAGCTCAATATCTTTAGTCATCAGAGAAATGCAAATCAAAACAACTTTGAGATTCCATCTTACACCTGTAAGAATGGC
>LOEQ01006674.1:0-10403 GCA_001685075.1 Bramus lutescens | reverse complement strand
CCACTTTTGGGTATATATCCAAAGGATGCTCAATTGTACCACAAGGACATGTGCTCAACTATATTCATAGCAGCACTGTTTCTCATAGCTAGAAACTAAAAACCTAAACGCCCCTCAACCAAAGAAACGATAAGGAAAATGTGGTACATTTACACAATGGAGTACTACACAGAAGAAAAAAAAATAATGACAACTTTAAATTTGTAGGCAAAAGAATAGAGCTAGAAAACATCATTTTGAGTGAGGTAACCCAGACACAGAAAGACAATTATCATATGTACTCATTCATAAGTGGTTTGTAAACCTAAAGCAAAGAAAATCAGCCTACAAATCACAATCCCAGAGAACCTAGACAACAATGAGGATGCTAAGAGAGATATACATGGATCTAATCTACATGGGAAGTAGACAAAGATAAGATCTCCTGAGTAAATTGGGAGCATGGGGACCTTGGGAGAGGGTTGAAGGGAAGTGGAGAAGTAGGTAGGGGAGCAGAGAAAATTGTAAAGCTCAATAAAATAAAAAAAAGAACAAAACAATATAAAAATATTTCAAGGGCCCAAACTTGGCATTAGAGGAGTAAGGGAAACATTGAGGAAAGAGCAAAGGACTCATACCTCATACCTTCCCTGACCTTTAGGTTCCACATAGGAAGACAGTGACAATGTTGGCTTTCCTGAGATTGTTTGAAACTATGAGAAGGCATTAGCAATGAACCTATAATATTCAAATTTGTTATAGAACTGGGAAATGAAGCCATGGTTCCAGATAGTAGGTAATTAATGGACACAGAAAATATCACTGTTTGTTATTGTCTAATAGCAGTGGCCCTGATTTCAGGTAGCTACCCAACAGACATCTTAATGAGCATGATCCTCTTTGCTATAGAAATACTAAAATGTATTAGGGCTGAGAGAGATGGAAAAGGATGGGATTGGTGGGTGGGTGGGTGNGTGGGATTGGGAGATAAGGATGGGGAGGGGAGGATGGGGGAAGACTTTAGCTGTGATGTAAAATAAATAGATGAACAATTAAAAAATGATTGAGACCTTAAATTTGTATCAATAAACCAAATCCATACCAATGCAAATTTATCTCCATATCATATCACCCTTTAAATGTAAACAAACAATTATAAACAATATTTCAGAATTTGGGCATAGTTCTCTCCCACCTGCTTTCTGCTTTTTTGTTTCTGAAGAATTTTTGGGCACCTACAATTAGAAGCCACATCTCCAAGCACCTTTGGGCTGCCTTTTAGAAAATATTTTTAAATTGGAGCTGATACCATGTGTCCTAAATGCCTAAGCATCTTTGCCAGCGTGTGGGCAAGTGGACAGGACTCCCATAAGCCCATGGTTTCTGGGTACTGTGCTCTCACCCTTCCATCATTAGTGAGCGTCTCACAGAACTCATAATGGCACTTCCAGACTCCTGTCTATCTGGGAATTGGGACCCTAAAAATTCTGCCCTGACCATGCTGCCAGAGTCACTGGCTCCTTCCCCAATGACCCCGGAACTGTGCCTACCCAAACCCCTTCGATGGTGTCACATGTACCATTCAGTGGTCAACATTCCTCTCATTTCTTCCATTATCCACCCCTCACCCCCAAGACAAAGGTCGAGGACCAACTTCCTGTTACTTACCCACCTTCCATTCATTTCCTTCCTCCCACCCCTCCCTGCCCTTCCATGCAGCAACCCACCTCTACCCTTGGCACTGCTGCCCTAGGCTCCCTTCTTCTCTCACTGTCTGCTGCTTGTTGGCATCCCTGCCTTCCTGTCTCTCTCATTCCTGGCATGTGATCTGGTCACACTGGAATTCTTCCTGCAATGGATTGGTTCCCCTCCCCCTCACTCTGAGCTGCATACGTGTTCTTTCCTTGTGTTTCTATTCTCCTTTACAGCGTCTGCTGACTTGACCCTCGATAGGACACCCGTGTGCCCTTAAGTTGGTCAGCTGACACGGTTTCCTGGGAAGAGCTTTGCTCTTCTGTCTGTTAAATTATATGCGGGAATAATGTGGCCACAATGTCCTTGTTTATGCCTGGGTTTGTACGTGTGCTTGTTTTAAAATTTGTAAAACTTGTAATTAAAATACTCTGAAAACCATCACAGAATCTGCAAATACCTTAGAACACACGTGAACAGGCACCATTTTGGCTAAGGTCAGAGAGAGAGGCAATATAATTCCAGCCCTGTCCTAAAAACAAGGTTTATGAAGGATAAGGTTTAAAGCAATGCTAATTTACAGAGATGCTGGTGCTGCGCCTCTACATACATGTACATAGACAAATCTTGCTGGCAGCCAGATTTTGTAACCTAAGAGTAAACCACTTACTGTTATTGATGTAAAACTCTAAATTGTTTACAATGTTAGAACTTGATTCTTCCTTCTACAGATTAGGATTATACTCTAGATCTCAGGACCACAGCTGAAAACTAGAGACTACAATACTACCTCTAATCTTCTTCCCTTTACTAACGTAGGTAAACTGTAACTGATTGGCTAAACGCAATGTCCAAATTTAACATATCTGTCTAATTTAGATATGCCTGACAGGTAATGGTACCCTGATCCTCAAGCACCTTTACAGATCTGAGAATATGGCATTTAACAATAAAGCTGATGATAGAGAGAAATGCCAGCTCCTGCAGTATCCTGTAACTCCTCGAAGAAGATGGATTGGCCACAGAACTTCTGCCTAGAGGCTTTCTTTAATGTGACACTCAGCCACGCAGCAAAAAGCTGCCTTTCACTTCATCAACTGCCTGGACCCTGCATGGAATGGACAACAGGACACTGGGGGAATCTACCGTCCCATCATGCTAAGACACGTAGATAGATCCCTCCCCCATAAGGAAAATATGAAAGGTCTCCTGGACTTAGCAGCTAAAGGAAAGTACTGCTTTTGAGACTTGTGTTTGTCAAAGACCATGGAGAAATTTGGGATTGCCTGGGTAGCTGGAAAAAGTGTGTCACTTCTGTTCTATTACTTATCCCTTTCAGATCTATCTGATGGTAATTGATGACTAGGATGCTGGTAGCTCAGGAGTTTATTAGTTAAGTTTCCTGCTGAAAGTACAGACAGGTGTGCCTCTTTCACAGGCTTCATAGTCCGGGATTAACAGGTTTCAGACACAACTTCAGAGGCTCAAAATTTTAAATTTTCCTATTATTGTCTTCTAAACTGTTCATGCCTTTGAACCTAAAACCACAAGCTTTTGCTATGATACCAAGATATAAATGTATTCCAGTTGTTTTGCAGACACCTGAAGGTTCCTGTACAGGTTCAGTCCTCTCACTGCCAGACTCGTGCCAAGGCCTACCTACAATGGGGTCTCCAAATAACACCAGCACCTACACCGACTCCTGAAACTTCATCATTGATGTCACATCTCTAAGCTCAAGTGGACACCTATTCAGGATACTTGATCTGTCCAGTAGTGAGGACCCTCCACCCTCTGTTTTTCCAAGATGTACCAGATACATTCTTCTTTGTCAATTAAGACAACTATAACTAAGACAGGTGTTAAAATTCTATTTTCTCTCCTAGAAACCTGCCTTCTCAGCTCTCTCAAGGACCAGATGCCTGAGTTCTCCAGGGTGGCAGTTAACTGGAGGCCTCTCCACCCACACTTGCCACTGTGCACAAGCCCACCAACTCCCTCCTCCCCCATGTTGCCCCATACCCACAGGAAGCAGGCAGAAATGAACAAACATCCATACACCCAATGAGTATGGGATGTTCTTCTGGAAGCTTCACTCCAGCCCCTGGCATCCATCTACCCACAGAGTCTGCAATGTTAAGGTAGAAGTTTCATCACAAGCTCCCTCTCCCATGTCTCTCCAAACCCTGCTGCATCTCAGAAAGTCCACCAAATGATGAGCCCTACCCCAGAGATGTTCAAGACCACTCCCTCAGGGTATTTAAACTATCCATCCACCAGAAAATGGACATGTGGGTTTCTGGTCTTTCTTTTCTGCTTCCTCTCTGGGGTACTGGAAAATAATCTGGGAGCATAGCATCCATTAAATTTTGGCCTTTTCTAAAAAAAAAATTGGGGTGTTCATGGTAACTTTTTTGGGGGGGGGTTGGTCCATCAAACCACATTAGATTAGCCTGGAATAAATCTGTAGGTTCTCATCTTATATATACATACTCGGAAGAATATTGGTATGGGGTTATCACCTCCATCATTTCAAAGAGGTCATTAAGATGCTATAAAGAGCTATTTTGGGATGATTTGGGGCTATGAGGAACAGTTTCACAATCACCCTACCATTGTATCAGCAAAGTAAATATTAACAGTATGAGTTGCAATAAAATTCCATCTACAAAAAATGGCAGTGTCATGGACTTGTCCTTTGGAGCTGAGTTTGCTAACTTGGTTCAGTGAAAGGAAACTAGGATTAAGAGGGGATGAAGACTTGTCCAAGGCCATTCACCTCCTAAGCAATGCACCAGTCTTCAGGCCACATTTGTAAGACTTCTACTCTCTACCTCTCCACTTGGACAGAGCATCATAGCAGTAGAACCATGTAACAATGGAGCTTCTTCACTGTGGACAGGAAGCAGAAAGAGACAAAAAGAGCCAGGAACATGATAACTGCAAAGTCCTGCCTTACCTCTGCTTCATCCTCCCATGACTATTGCTATGATGCTCTGTCTCCACAAGCAATTCAGGGGACTCATTCTTTCATTATTTTATCCGTCCCACTACTCTATGCTTTGTTTGTTCTAATCAAGGCAATCTTATTTTAATCAATATAGGTCATTGTTTTCACAATTATATCTTAGAACATAAGAACAAACCAACTTATTTTTTCTTAATGAATTGATAATGATTGCGAACTATTTAATGTGCTACATTCTAATCTTGACCATCAACTTCTCTCAAAGCTCTTTGTCCTACACTCAAAGAGGATGGCTTTGTCACAGTTTACACAGGAAGCGCCACCAAACAGCATCCATGTTCAAACATGCTCACCAACTGATAGCACTATACTGGGAAGCTGTGGAACTTTAAGAGGTACGGTATGAGTAGGACAAGTGGGTTATGGGCACGGTATTTCTGGGTCCAGTCTCAGGGGTTATCACGTTCCTGGTCTTTCCTTTCTCTCATTCTACTTCACACCCACACTGAAATGAAAAAGCTTCATTGTCCCATGATCTTATTCTGTCCAAATGTTTGGAGATGTGAAACCATAATGATGAGCTCTCTGAAACACTGAGGCAAAATAAATCCCTCCTACCCTGTTTATGTCAAGCATTTTGACTATAGTGATTCAAAATTAATTAATAGACCTTACTTGTTCACTTATTGTGCCTTTTTAAATTTAAAAGCATTTGCATTATTCTTCCTAATATATTCTTTGAGAAAACTTGTACATAGTGAAATATGATCAAACCCATCTTCTTTCCTCATTCAATTCCCCCTATATAATCCCTTTTCAATACTTTGTCATTGTCTCTTCCTCCACCCTCTCCCATGCCCCTCTGCCTTCTTTTAAACCTTGCTAAGTCTAGTTAGTGCTGTCCATATGTCTGGGTGTGAAGCCATCCACAGGAGTATAGACAACTTAGCAGTAACCAAAGCCCAAAGAAGAATGAGTCTCCTTCTCCCTGCCAACTATCAACTGTTAATAGCTACACAGTTAGCAGTTGGGCCTAACAAACTTTGTCATCTATTCTTTCTTTTATATTAAATTTTGGTTTTAGTATTGTATAAGCCCCTTTTGTCCATCTGTCCTTTTTACCAGTATTTGAATTTGCTTATCATTTCGTATCTCTATATTTACTCTGAAAGGACTCCAGGGCCCTAAGAACTCTAAAGGCAGTTAACTAATCCATCTACTTTCCCCATGCAAAACTAACTTCATTCATTCATTCATGCATTCATTCATCCAAAAAGTATGAATTAGTCATAGGAAGACAGAGGTGATGGAATGTTGGTCAGGACCAGCATGGTTTCATGTAGTAAGAGGCTGCTTGTTTGTTCCCAGCTGCTCAGCCCAGAAATAACCATAGAGAAACTGCATTAATTAAATCACTATTTGGCCAATTAGCTCTAGCTTCTTATTGGCTAGTGCTTATATCTTAATTTAACCCATTTCCATTAACCTGTGTTTTGGCATGTGACTATGACTTCTCGGGTAAATTTCCATCCCTGGCATCCGTCTCTTGCAGGGCTACATTGCCTGTCCCTGACTCTGCTTTCATTCTCGTAGCATTCAGTTTAGTTTTCCCTGCCTAGCTCTGTTTTGCCTTGCTAAAGGCCACAGCAGTTTCTTTACTCATTAATCAACAAAAGCAATACAGACAGAAAGACTTCCCACACCAGTCCCAGTTCTCATGGGGCATGCCATGTAGTAGAAGGGGACAACATTAGGAAAATAATAAACAAAATACACTCCCAGTAGAAGATGCCTGACTAATTTCATTGGTTGGAGTCAATGATCAGGGTTTAAAGCAGTATGATATATAAGACATACTCCGTTAATGCAGATGAGAGGTTGAGCGTGGAATCTGTAGAGGAAGAATACTTTTCATCCCAAAGCGGCTCCTCCCTATTACAAGACTCCATGTAGGAAAATCATTTATACCTCACTTTAGGAGATCAATTAACTACCTCTGGCTTAGAGATGTTTCCTTGTACACTATTGTGTAACAGCTTGTAGCTGGGAGAGCACCTTCTTATCATCTAAGGCATCCTCTTCCCATTACCAATGGACAACTTTGTGACTGGAGAAGATCAGAGGTTTGACCTGATTCATACAGTCTGCAGAGGCTGAGCTGGGGCTCTGGTCAGTCTCCTGACTCCTTTTCCAAGTGCTGAAGTTAAGATCCACCTTTCTGAACCTTCTGAAGACAAGATGCATGTCTTTGTTGAAGACTGACTAATGTTTGCAGGAGTAATACTTTTGTTAATGTCTATCTATATTTCAGGTACAGGTAAGCATTTAATACTCATTAGCTCTTTTAGTGGACTTCCAGTAGTCCAGTGGTATGTGATTTCATATAGGTCCCCTTTTCCTCCCTGTATCATCTTAGCTGACTGACATCTCTGTTCAGCTGTAGACCTCAGGCCAGAAAACAGAAGGGAATCTGCACAGCCACCCTGAATTCTCTCCCTGTACCACAGCAGGCAGAACACAATTGGCCATTTGTACAGCGTCAACCTGTGAGCCCCACTGCATACTAATCAGGCCCTAAAAATAGATGCATCAGGGGCAAAAACATTTACTGGCAACATTATCTGGCTTCAATCTTTCACCTTCACTGGCTAATGAGATGAACTAGAACATTAAAACCAACAAACAGCCTTTGGTGTTTACAGCAAATGTTTGCAAGAGCGTGGGAGCCAGAGGTACACTGGGGAACATCTGGAATTTTGGAAATTGTGTGATTACACAGATGTGTTAGATGAATCAGGCTGTAAAAATATCCTGTGATATATGTCAAGAAGAAAAATAACCTCACAAAATGGATTTTTGCACAAGTTATCAATCATTGAAAAGACAGTAAAAGAAAATAGAGATGACTTGAGGCTCAGCAGATACTCTCAAAGCCAGGGTGAACTGAGTGCTTTAGGGCGTCAACTCTGTTGACAAAGGGCAGGAGTAGAATGGGACCTAAGGAGTCCAGAATGCTATGTATCTATATCTTCGCCTCTCATAACCCTCTTTTTACAAGCACCCTTTTGTACAACTTGGATGGTATTGAGGTATAATGGAATATGTGTGTATTTTCTACTGGTTTACAGACATTTAATGTCATTTGTCTCAAAGCACATTTTTATCCTCATCTTCTGTATCTACTTTTAGTATATAACTATGATATATTCTGTTTTTCCACACATGTTATCTGTCCTCATGGAAAACCACAGCACCACGTCTTGCTTGGTCCTCACAAGTATTGTTTTTGAGAGTCTCTGAGCAATCAAAAAAGTGATTTAGTAGCCTCTAAACATTGGCACATGTTTCTGTCCTGTTTTGGATGTAAACACCAGATCTGGGGTCCATGTAGGGACTGCTTTTCAACTCCTAAACCCTTTCCAGAGAGTCAACACCTCAAATAACTTAATACAGTTCTCTAGAGTCTCATCAATTATCAAATATACAAAGTTTTAATTAACTTATAAAATGTATTTTTCCTTTATATTTCTCACTCTTCTAATAGTTTTGGCTGAGGGCATGAGCCTGCTCATTTTCACAGCTCTGCATTCCAGCACTGAGTTGTATGATGGCTCTATGTCAGCTGGCTTCTACTATGATTTGGGTGTTGTTTGTCCACCAAAGATGCATATGTTGAAGGTTTCATGTTCAGTGACATCAATAATATTGAGAGAGTGGGATCTATGAGACAGGGTGCTCATAAGCCACTGAGGGCACTGCCACCAAAAAGAGTTAAAGTAGCTGTTCAAGAGATGTCATAAAAGGGCAACCCTGGACCATGATTCCCTCTTCTACTTTGCTTGGAATGTGATCTCACACATGAAATCTTAATGTCATAGAAATGCAATTTCTTTTAATATCCAGAACTGATATAAATAAATAAATCCCCCTCTCTCTGTCTGTGTGTGTGTGTCTGTCTGTCTGTCTCTCTCTATCTCTGCAAACATAGTGTATGTGTGAGTACACACATGTGCGTACAAGTGCATATGAGAGTAAAGGTGCATGTGGCAGTGAGAAGACAAACATGGGTCTCAATTGTCAAGTATTACACACTTATTTTGAGGTAGGGTCTCTCATTAAGCTTGAATTCACCAAGTAGGTGAGGCTGGGTGACCAGACCAGGTCAATTAATTCACTTGTCTGTGACTCTCCAGTGGTGGAATTACAAATGGGCACTATCTTACCTGTTCTTTCTTGTTGTTTGTTTCTTTCTTTCCTTCTTCCTTCCTTCTTTCCTTTATTTATTCATTCATTATTTTAATTATGGTTCTGGAACCAGAACTCAGATCCTCCTGCTTTCAAGGCAGGAACTTCATAGACTTTCTTTATAGAGTTACCCAGTCTCAAGCATTTCACAATAGTAATAAAAAACACAGTAACTGTTAGTTTGTTCATGACTAATACAACCTTCAAAAATAATAAATTCTTCATATAAAGTCAGAAAGGCATAGGATTCTAAAATTAATTTCATCATAACCTTGTATGAACCTTGGAAAAGTTCCAAACTTAATTAGATACTCAGGGCCAGAGAAGTTTTTTTTTTCTATTTGGGAGTCAAGATTAGATGGAGAAGTAATTGCAACAGTAAGAGTAGGATACTCTGACAGGCAACAACATGCACCAGCAGATTTTTAAATCAATATCTATCTCTTTAAAAATTGGTCCAGCAACTATGATAACTGCAAATAGAAAATAGTATAAATAGAAATATGAATAGCAAAACAAATAAGTATAAGTGTACAATATGAATGGGAAAAGTAGGAATCGAAACTAAAGTTGTGAGTTGTGTATGTATGCAAAAAGAGGCTTTGCACTAGTCATGATATCTAGAAAGATCTGGGTTTCTTGAGACTGAAATATACAAACTCTTCTTACAACAAAAGCTCACCAATGAAATTGCACATGTTCTATCTGGAGTAGTCTGCAAAAGAAATAAGCTCCAAGTCAGGAGATAGCAACACACAGTTAAAGAAAATGCCCACTGAAGGTTGAGCACAGTGCATAGAAAAGAGATTCATCAATCTGCCTCTCCCTATGTGGACTTATGAAGAAGAGTTCATAACTAAGAATGAAACCATAGAAGTTTGGAAACCACCCCAAAATGCCCAACATTCTGATTGGAAACAGATACTCGTGGAGATTGCTGTTGATCTTTCTTTTCCACCCTGGAGAAAACAGAAGGTCCAAGAAGTTATTCTGCTTCCAGTAAGAGTCAAGACAAACCATGTTGATTAATGCATTAAAAAAAAACAAATAGCATTAATGACTAAAGAAAAAACATGTATTAGTCATGTTTATTTCATTCCTCAGTGTGTCCAACTCTTTGGGTACTTCTCAAAAGTTTTAACAACACCAATGCTACTTTAGAATATTTCTCAATATCTATTTCTATAAAATGCAGATCTAGGAGCCTGTTTGGGTGCTGGGACCGGGTGGTGAGTTCAACCAGGCAGGAGTTCCTTTGTTTCAATAGCCTGCCGGCAGCAAGGTAAACCCTTTGTCTTCGAGGTCCCCTGGCAAGCAAAGGTCCCTGATCCTACACCAGAAGATTCATCGTAGGGGTGAGTGTGTTCCTGACTGGTGGAAACACAGATATCCCTCAATCCCCTAAATTTCCTGCTTATTCTGCAGGGGATCCTAACTCCGGTTACTGCCCCTAGCTTCCTACCCCATCCCAGCTAGCATTCAGGCACCTCCTCCCTTCCCTTCTTTGGGGCCATAGATC
>LOEQ01006673.1:50851-65452 GCA_001685075.1 Bramus lutescens | reverse complement strand
ATGAATACAATTTGTGTGTTGTTATTTCGGGTGTAAAGCTAGCCATGCAGGAGTGGGCGGGACGAAAATTAGGTGCACTCCCTTTTCACTACAATGCTGGGAAGGAGGAAGCCCATTCCTCCCAGTCCTGTCTCAATCACCCAAGAAGCAGATGTGACCTACCCTGCTGAAAATGGTACCGAGCCATGTGGCTAACATAGATAAAAATAATAGGCTATATAAGTTATAAGAGCTAATACGAAGACTGAACTTATGGATCAATCAGTTTATAACCTAGTGTGGACTCTCTGTGTGATTTTTCTCTGGGACTAAATGGCTGGGGGACTGGATGGGACAGAAACCCAAACAAGCTGGTCCTTCATGCTACACAGAATAGTTACTAAAATAGATGAGTGTCCTTCACATGACAAGCCACCACATCCCCCTTAGAAATGAATACAGAAATAGTATTTATTTCTTTGTTCTACCTTGAGAAATCACAGTGCAGGCAATTCTATAGAACTTTTTTTGCTTGGAAATTCCTATAAATAGCTTTCTAAGAATTTGTAAATGTGCGAGTCAATAGATAGATGATACAGAGATAGATAGATAGATGATACTGTACACTGACATTGTAACTTTCTTTTCCAAACCCCCTTTCTGCTTTTGAAGGCAGGATTATCTCTCTCCCTTTTCTCAGGTGTGCAAAGCCTGAAGCAGTCTCATACATTGAAGCAATACTTCCTATCATTCAGATATTTTTGCAGACATATGGTGCACATTTGTATACCAATCTAGCCTCTAGAAAAATACTTTTTAAATAAGAATTTCTGTTGTGTCTTGGCAAATATGTGGTTGGGGTTGGATGGAACATACTTTACCAAAGGATACTCACAGAGAGCACTCCAGTACATTCATAGAAATGGGCTGCAGTTCCCAAGGAGTGCCTCATGTAAGGATGATAGTCCCAGAGTAATAGTGGCGGGTTATAGAGTGCAGCAGCTTCCCCTGAAAGTGGACACCCGAGAGAAAAGGCATGCTGTGGTTGGGTGCTGTCTGCAGCAGGAACGCAGTGTTGAGAAGGGCTTCCAAAATGTTGGCTTACAGCCAGGATAAGTTTCAGTTTTCAGTGGTGTGAGCAACAATCTAAAGATGTTTATTAGTGCCAGTCAGCATTCAGTGTCCCAGCTTAGGCATGCTGGGAAATTCTGCAGTTAGCTGGATCAGAGAGTAACAAAGACACCCTGTGTTTTATGGAGAAGAAATGATTGGACTTGGAGACAGACACTTTACAATATCATTTCAGTATCAAAGCCTGCATCAGGTACACTAGATTTAAGATTTCAGTTTTCTTCTGATCCTAAGACTCCACATTCTTCAGCTCAGAATACCTACTTGTGTGGCAAACAAACTATGCTTATAGTTAAGTCTCAAAATACAAACCACAAGCAAAACTAAAATAACATGTCAACTAAACAAAGTTATGAAAAGTTTCCCAAGAGCCAAAATGTATGGTTGGTGAAAAACACAGCTCTCAACTCCTTTCTTTGCAAAGCATGTTTTGACTCCACTGCTTTGTTTTCCACAGATAGTCCTTAAATGCTTGACATGCTGCAGGGATCTGTATTGGTTTTTCATTTTAAAAACCAATATGGAAATATATGTTTATAATTAAAATATGCTGTGCTGCAGTCGTGAGTATCTTTTCAATCATCAACTTGCACATTTTGCTCACTGAAGACAGAGGCAATTGGTGTCATGTCTGAACCAGCTGTGAACGTGGTGTTTGAAAATCCTCCGTACTTTAGTAGACAGCCACAAACCAGAGGAGTAAATAATCCAAAGAGTCAACTAAGTAAGCCACACTGTGATGAACAGAGTTGTATTCTAAAGGCTCCAATTTACCCCTCAGAGGTCAAAGCTTACTCATCTGTCTCTTGAAGAACTGGGGCTAAGAGTGATTTCTTGAACACACTACTGACAGGAAAGAGGTCAAAGAAATTTGATGAAATGGGACAACAGGCCAGATTCCAGAGTGTTAAACAACTTCTGTTCTCTGCCCTCAGTGACAGACAGCTAAGCCAATGACAGCTATCCCAACTATTCATTCAGTAAAATTCAGCCTAGTAGTATTTCACAAGTGGGTCCAAGTTTGGGAATCCAGAAAACCAGCACACTAAACCAAGGAAGAGAATACTATTTCTGTGAAGGAAGGTTGGGCATGCCTGGCTTCTAAGTAGCTGTTTTTTTTTAATGTTGATTTACATTCCAAGATTTTATTTAAGAAGTTCAAAATTATCTTTAAATACTAAAGGTTTGGGGTAGAAGACATAGTTCAGCAGTGAAGAACACTGAGTACTCTTTCATAGAACTAGGGTTTGGTTCCTGGCACTCACATGGTGTCTTACAACCATTTGTATCTCCAGTTCCAAGGGATCTGGTGACCTCTTTTCGTCTCTGTGGGCACCAGGAACACACATGGTACATATGCATATATGCAGGCAAAATAGTCATATACATACAAATAAATGATTCTTAAAAAAAGAAACCTAGAACATGGAACACTAAAGTATAGAAAATTTGTAACACAATTCAGCAAATTATAATCAAAAGATATTTTAATGCAACACTGTTTAAGTGATATATACTTAAGAATCTCCAGACAGCACAGTGGATTGCATAAGGGAGTACACTATGAGAAGATAACAGCCCCAGGGGAATTGGACTCAGGGTTGATCACTATACTTTATAGAACTGCTTTGATGATTTTCTATGTCATATTTGCTGGGAAGGAAAGACAATGTATAGACATATGCAATTATAATTTTTATATAATCAATTTTACATAAGTCTATGAGAACATGTGCCTTTATTTCAATGAATATATTTGGACACCAGGGCTGGGGATGCAGCCCAATGGTAGCATGTGCATCTAGCATGCACAAAGCCCTTGGCTCAATCCACACTATCACAAAATGAAGTGGAATTTCAGAAGGTTTTTAAAAGTAAAATAGCCTAAAATAGTGGAAGGAATTCATACACAGTCAACTGTCCTTCAGGTGAAAAGGCACCCAGGTGACTTACAGCTCACTGGCAGTTTTGTAGAACTCGATTCCACAAACTTAGATATAAGGGTATGAAAATGTTCCAGAAGAAAATCCTCTTTGCTGGTTTGGTAGTTAGCCACTGCACCTTAAACACTCAATCACTAGGCATGCTGTATCTCTCCACACCGCAGATGCTCTCCTTGTCATACCCTGCAGCACCTTTTTAGGCATTCCATATGGCTTGCAGAGCTGTTAACAAGTACGTGCAAAAGCCTGCGGGCAGGAGTAAAACTGAACTGTTTAGACAATTGATTTATGTGTGAGAAGTGCCATGAATAAGGAAATTCATATCATTATCGCAATTAAATAATTATATGATGACTTTTAATACTAACTATAAAATTCATCAGATAATTATAATTTGAGAATTAGGCTGAGAAACAAAACACAATATTCCCTGGACAACCATTTTTTTTTAGAGCTCAGGGTGGTGTTTATCTTCTAATATTCATAAGTATGCTGGTAGGTACTTGTTATATAAATAGAAAATGCATTAAGTATAAAATTCTATAAGTGAGGAAATACTTATGTTTGTAATATTACGCCAACTCCTTGGAATGCTCTCTGTAAAGAGAGCTATCTAGTTGGACTGATGCACATATAACAACAGTTTCTAGCATGTTCAGAAAAGCGATTAGGGCCAGGAATAAAGAAAGTTGGGTTGTGGTCTCCTCACTTTCTTTGGGTTATATGCAGAGATAATTACTTAGTCTCTTTAAGCTTACATTTCTACATTGTGGAAAGTTGGATATGGGCTGAGGTCATTGATATTCCATCAAATTCTAAAATTGGAAATTTTCTTTTGTCTTCCATTTTGTATTTTTGTTTCATGAAGAGCAAGTGTAGATGGACAGTTCCTGTCCCAATCACTCAGTCCTTAATAACCAACTCAGAGGCTGAATATGAGTTATAAACAATTGACTGATTGCTCAGGCTTGTTACTAGCTAATTCTTGCACTTAAATTAACCCATGTTTCTATTTATGCTTTGCCATGTGGCTCATGGCTTGTTACCTCATGTTTCATACATCCTGCTTGCTGCGCAGCTGGCTGGTGTCTCTTTGATGCCTCCCATCCTCATCCCATCCTTCTCAGTTTGGCTCTCCTGCCTACCTTTATCCTGTTCAGCTATTGGCCAGTCAACTTCTTTATTAAACAAATCATAACAGCATATATTCACACAGTGTACAGAAAAATTATTCTCCAGCAAGTAAGTGTAGAAGAAATGATGTAATTGTAGGTGTAGAGAAACACAAACCTACATGCACATGTGTGCACACACACCTTTCCCCCACCCACCAATAAGTATAAAGAGAGAGAGAAAAGGAAAGAGACAGGATAACAGTTGCAGGTTACTGGATAAACTGTCAAATACAGATTAGAATGCTTGTCCTTCACCCAGGAGGTCTATGTCAGCTACTTGGAACTTTTCTTGCTTTTAGTCTGGATTAGGAGGGAGTGGGGTATGTTTTTACTCTCATCCCAAGGCATTTGAGCAAAGAATTTTAAGAACAATGTGGACGAGTAGCGTGAGTATTTTGCAACCAAGATATTTCATACAGGCAATAGATACAGAGAGTGTGTCCTCCATCTCCAGCAGATAAGGTAAAGCCATACTAGAATGGGATGGACTAAACCATGACACAGAAGCTAGAGGGGGAGATAGTTCTCTTCTTAGGTGCATAAATCATCAGTCAGTACTCAGAGGTTAGATTCCATACACTGAAACCATGAATAGTGCATTCCATTTGTATTGACATTTCGCTTCTAGAGATGCGCAATAAAAATAATCATCCTGCAATTTTCAGAAAGAGGTGTTTTGTTTGCTAAAGAGTGTTAATTGTGGGATTTGTTAAAACAATGAATGTGGGTCAGCAAGATGACTCAGTGGTTAAAAATCTGCCCATCTAAGGGCCTTCACTTCATCCCCTGAATACATGTGGAAAGGGAGAACTGATATGCATAATTTCTGTCTCTCTGTCTCTCTGTCTCTCTCTCTCTGTCACACACACACACTCACACACACAAATATAAACAGAGAATATAGTTAAATAACATTTATCAGTGGTGAAGATCAATCAAATCATAGAAAACAATAGGGTCAAATAATTGATTTTTACCTCACATAATTTAAGATGCATTTTTTTATTGCCTGTCTTACATTCATTGTGCATAGGCAAAGCTCCCAAATACAGAGCCTTTGTCATCTTTGTCTTCATATTCCATACCTCCAGCCAAACCTGAGAAATTTTTAGGAGCTTAATATTTGTGGATGAATGAATGAATTTATAAAGGCAGAGTGTAAATTTATGTTAAAAGAATTTAGAAAAGTAACAAAAGGAGAAAACCCATAGTCACAGTTCAGGGGTAAATAAATAAACAAGTTGGAAGATAAAAAAGTAGCAATCTCAAAATTTTTTGAAACTTGGTCTCACTACCTAACCCAGGCTATCATTGAACTCATAATTTACCCACGTTGGTTTTGAACCCATGATCCTCCAGCCTTGGTCTCCAAGTACAAGGATTGTAGTTCTTGATCATTGCATTAACTTTCAAAGAAGAATTTTTACAAAGATTGTGCTTGTGGTCTATAGCAGTAGAAATTTAAAGCTTATCTAATGGAATGGAATAAGAAAACTGGAATTGTTGAAAGCAAGCTTATGCATATGCATGGGTGGTGATAAAACACCTGAGATAACCAACTAGTGTAGAGACAAGGTTCATTTTGGCTCATGGTTTTGAGACTTTCAGCCCATGATTTGTTGGTTCTTTTGATTTCTGGTCTGTGGTGAAGCAGCGTGTGATAGGTGCGTGTTCATAAGACAAAACAACTCAGTTCCTGTCTGGGAATAAAAGAGTGGGCAAGAGGCAAGGATGAAGCCCGGCTTTCCCTTACAAGTACATATTTCCAGTGGTCAGAGATCTTTCAGTAGATTTGAACTTGTAAAAATTCAAATAAAGTCAAGCTAGGAGACCACCTTTAACACAGGGGCCTGTAAGGGCTGTCCCAGGTGTTAGAGTTTGAGCATGAAATATCTCTCACAGGTTTACATATCTGAACATCTAAATCCCAGCTGATGTTAGATTATGGGCCCTATGGGTCATACAGGGCCCTTTTCTTCCTGAGCAACTGATGTGCTTCCGTTGGTAGAGCCACCTCCACCATGCCTTCTCCAACACTGGCCTGCATCCCCTAAACCACAAGCTAACTATATCCTTCTCCTCGTAAGTTTTCTCTGCCAGGGATCTGATCACTCCCAACAACAAAGTCACCAGTGCAGAGTCCTGGTACTGAGAGGTAGGGCTGCTGCTGTAGGCTGTGAAGTCCATAGGCCTTTGGGTCTGCTTTATAGGAGGAGTATGTGACAGTTTCCAGCTGAAATGTTGTCGAAATCCCGGACGGCAAATCTGAGTTTCCTAGACAGCTTAAGCCCAACCACATTAAACCTCCCAGGCTCTCACATGTTCTGGGCCCCAGGCCCAAGAAGATCAGGCAGAGCTATCCTTTTCTCTCAGCCAGCCGATTCTTTTCATCCTGTTTCTGTCTCTGTCCTTTCTCTCACCTTACTGTTTTGCTCCAGCACAGTGTGATATAGGTGGGAGGTCATATGTCTCTGACCAGAACATGCATGCAACATAATGAAATGTCAGGGCGAGGTACTCTGTTGGACCTAACTCAGAGGTGCCCTAGGTCTGGGCGCTCACTGGAGCTTTCTTTGTTCTGTCTTAAGAGCCAGCTGGTCAAAGGCACCATAGACTTTTACATTGGTTTGAGAACTAACCAATCAGACAAAAGCTCTGAGAACCTTCCTGTGGTTTCTTAGCACTGGAACTGTAACAGTTGGCGATGCCCCCTCACTTTCCAGGAGGTCTGTAGTGAAAGGGGAGCAGGCCTGCTTTTCGTCTCACCCAGCTCCCACACGGCTAGCTTATACCCCGAAATAACAACACACAAATTGTANCCTATTAAAGGGCCAAGGCAGTTTCTTTATTAACCAATGAAAGTAACACATAGACAGATGACCCTCCTACATCAGAGGTCCCTTGGCATAAGTCATTCCCTAGGACGGAGCACAGGTTCCCTTGGATGGAACACCACCCTACTGGAGTGAATTGCATGCTACCTTCATTACAGGACAAGAATGCATGGAAAATAAGACCTACCAGAAACAGGCTCTTCTGCTTCTGGCTTCGTAGATGGACTAAACCAGAAAGAGACTTTCTTATTCAAATGTGAGTTACTTGACAGGAGGATGGATTTTCTTGCCCTGCAGAGGATCTCAGAGTCTGCACCAACATTGTAAACAAACAGCACAGAGGCAAATAGAAATGACTCTGTCCTCCATGTCTCCCAGACTGATATATGAAGCAGCCGTAAACAGGGACATTTTGTACCTAAGCCTCCTACCCAGCTGGGATGGGACCTGCAGGCCAGTTCAGTTGGTCATGCCCTTTCCTCTGGCATTCAGTTCTGCCCCTTAGCAAAAGCTAATTCCAGGGTCTACTCCCTAGCCATCCTTCTCCTCTGATTGAAGGTGGATACCAGACACTGTCTTCAAGCTCACAGCTTTGGAAAATTATTCAGAGTATCCAAGCAGTGTCTGACAGTTGATTTTGCATCTGTAGAGTCAACAAACGATTCTATTAAGTGATGTCCCAAGCCCTCAGACTCCTCAGGAGGAGGTGACTTAGATGAAGGAGAGTCTCTCCAACCTGCGATCACCCGTGGTGCATTGGGAATACAAATGAGAGTTTGCGCAGGGAGAGGCTCCAGGACCGGTACACGCACTCTCCCCTTACATCTACAAGGCATGTACAGACTTTGCAATGATGCTTGGGATGTTTTCCTAAGAAATTTTAAAAGCTGGTATTTGTTAAAGCTTACTGAATTTTGTTACCTTGCTTTACAAATTATTCCTCAAAACAACCAATGTCTTTTTAAATAGAATGACATTAAATAATATGGCTACTGCTGTCAGTATGTAGTGACCTAGAGATTTGTCCATTGATAGGAGCAAAAAGTTGACTTTATCTGCCAAGGCAAGGCTGCCTGCCCTGGGTGAGTAGAAGAACCCACCAAATGGTGAAGTATTTTTGGACCATATCGGGGAAGGACACCCACAAGCTTGCTCTGGGACTGCCTGCCCTGGGTATTTAGAAAAGCCCACCAGCCTGCTTGGAGCCATTAGGAACATGCAGGGGAAGGACATCCATAAGCCTGTCCTGCACAAATAGAAGAATCCACTGGTCCACTTGGCACCTTCTAGTACCAAGCAGCCAGTACCATTATGGTGAGCAAATATATGGTAGAATCTCAGAGAGAGAGAGGCAGAAAGGTTCATTTCCTGCAGAGAGAGGTGGATTTGAAGAGGTGAAGGCAATATGGGATGGGTTGTTGTGGGTGGTCTATTTGCCACGAAGGGTCATGATGATGTGTGGACCTTAGCTGCAGCCTAGTGACATACCTGGGTCTGTGACCTTGCTGTGCAGCTGGGATCTGCGTTGATAATCATTAACCATGGAAGGCCATGAGAATAACTGGGATCTGGGCTGCCACCTAGGACCATGTCAGTCTCCAAGGGCCACCCTGTAACTGGACCAATGCTGACCAGAGTGGCCAGAGATGCCACCCGGGGCCATGGTGACATCTGGACCTGGACTGCGGCTGAGGACCATGTCTGGGTCCACAGTCTTACTGCAGCTGTGGTCTGTGTTTATGGCTATATCTCATGTTACCATCAAAGGCTGAGTGACCACCCAGAGTCTGGGTTACCACCTGGGGCCTTGTCAGAGTCTAGGGACTATGCTGTTGCTGGGCCCATGCCAATATGGGAGGCCCATGCTGCTACCAGGGGCCATGGTGATGTCTGGGCCCAAGCTACTGCTGCTGGCCATGTCTGTGTCCATGGTCCTGATACAGCTAGGGTCTGTGTTGATGCTTGTTGCCCATGATACCATAGGGGCCCTCGAAAACCATGAACCATGTGTTGAACCATGTGTTGAAGTATGAGGGCCATGCTGAGCTGGCCCCACCTTTTGTGGGCCTGGAGAGAGCCAGCTCCTCCCTCACCAAAGAGCTGACCCCTCATAGGCCATGAGATAGGGGATCCTGAGGAATCTGGCAAGGAAGAGCTTGTCTTGCCCCTCACAGGAGAGCTGGCCACTGCACTTGGGAAAGCTGGCTCCACCCCTCACCTGAGGAGGGCAGTCCCAGTGGTCTGGATTGACCACTCAGGATGATTGACACACATCCAGGCCTTTGAGTTGGCACTTCCTGACATCTACCTCATCTGTGATCTGCTGGAGTGTTTGAGGGGACTGGTCCTTTGGGAATGACAGCCACAGGATCTCCATGACTCAGGGCAACAGCAAGATATCCAAAAGGAGATTCAGTGAGGGTCTAATATTGACCATGTTCCAGAAGCCAGAGGCCTTGACCCTGACCAACAACACATTACACAATAAACATTTGTAAGTAAAGCTGTTTAGACCAAAGGGTATATTACAAGATGCACAGCAGCTCCCAATGCCACCAAGACAAGAGAAGAGGTGATGGAGAGGTAGGAAACATGGAGGAGTGAAGTAGTTTTTTGTTTGTTTGCTTGTTTTTTTCTTTGTTTTTAAAAGTTCTTATTTATAACTTTTATTATTTCTTTTTAAGTTTTCCTTTGGCACAGGGCAGGAAGGGGACAGTACAAGGGTAAAGGACTAATATGGAAGAATTTGGAATGGGTGGGATTGGGGTACATGATGTAATATTTCCAAAGACTAAATAAAAAGATTATGTTATATAAAAAAATATGCCAGGCAATGGTGGCACCTGCCTTTAATCTCAGGATTTGGGAAGCAGAGTCAGGCAGATCTCTGAGTTTGAGTCCAGGCTGGTCTACAGAGTAAGTTCCAGGACAAACTTCAAAGCTACAGAGAAACCATGTTTCAAAAAAGCCAAAAATAAAATAAAATTAAACTAAAAAAGTAAGAATTGGCTTTAGCCTTCTTTGCTAATTCAGTCCATGTTACACGTAAGTCGTTCATTACAATTTGACATGACTGATAGCTTCATCTGATGGTCGAGTATATGGGAAGAGAATGTAGAGAGTTGTATAAGGTTCTGTTCATTGGGTTAATTAAAATTAATTAAAATTCTAACCGGTCAGTGGTGCCACATGTTTTTAATTCCTGCACTCAGGACACAGAGGCAGGTAAATCTCTGTGATTTCAGTCAGCCTGGTCTACAGAGTGAGTTACAGGACAGCCAGGACTCTGTTCACAGAGAAATCCTGTTTCAAAAAAACAAACCAAAACGGAAAAAAAAGAAAGGAAGGAAGGAGGAAGGAAAGAAAGAAGGAATAAAGAAAGAAATAAAAAATAAAGAAAGGAAGACAGAAAGAAATGTCCAGGGTAAACTTGAAATGAATGGTTTCCTCTTGGCACTGAGTCATTATTTCAGGGAATATGTATTTTTCAACTGAATCTTAAATATTATTTCCTTTGGGGGAGTACAACTTAGAATTAAATTGCATTTTTATGTAGCCTGACAGTATAAAACATATTTACTATATACAGGCATATCAATTTGATATTAACAAAAATATGTATTAAGTCATGTTTTCAAAAACTAGATATGGTCATTTAAGGCAATAGTCTTAATTTTTAAAATATCATCTTATCAAATTGTTTCTAACAAAAATGTTTTCCTTGAGATTCTGTTTTTTGTTCATCAACAACTGGTGTTCTTAACATCTGAAACAAATCTCAAATGTTCATTACACGTGGAAGCCAGGGACATCAGTTAGACATGTTCTGTTCATATTTATTCCTTGGATGATGTCGACTTTGACTTCACAAAGCTTCTAGGTCCTTGTTCCTTATGCAGGAGTCTGTTGTAAACAAACAGCTGATTACAGTCACCTTATCCTTCTACAGAGCTCTGGTTCATGATCCGGCCAGTTGGACAATTGCATTTAACCTTATGTTATGTTGATTCATGTTGACTGTGATGCAAAAGTTTTCCTTGTGTAACTTTGTCTCTTAATGTTCCCACAAATTTGGACAGTTAATGCCTCCCGACTCTTCTTCTGGGTCTTTGCCAGCTGTTCCGTTCTATCATGGCCCTTTGGATGGACCCTCTTCTGAGAAACTCTAACTGCTGCTCCTCTCATCACCCTTCTCTCAGCCTTAGCCAAGAGATTAATATCCCAAAGCCCCTAAAAGCAATTTGGGTGACCTCTGAAAAGAGACTTAATGGACAATCCATCTCATCCTGCTTCTAGTCACTCTGGGCATTGTCTTGGGGACTAAAGAACTAAAACAGATGAGCTGGTGCCTTGTGCATCTATCTGTTAACCTTTCTGTCTCAGCAGGTCAGATCTGCTTACCACCCTTCAGGACCAACTTGGTTGTTGGAATACCCCAAAATTTTGAAGGACCAGATCTGACCACTGCTGACAATGGGATCTGTGCCCTCCTCTGCCAAAGCTGTTCCCACACCCACAAATCCCAACTGTTTGAAACGGGGCCTAAAGATACAGAGACCCAGACGAAACTTCCTTCTGGCTGCCTTCCATTCTGGCTCCTTTCCTTAATCACACTTTCCTCCTTCTTATCCTCACACCTGTGTTCTTCCTCTGTCCTTTAAATGTTTTGCTTACTGAACTTCACCTTCTACCCAAACAAAAGTTCCAGTCAAGCCTTTCCCAATAGCTTCCACCCTACAGCAGCTTCATTTGTACCCAGACACCTCTGCAAAAAGCATAAGGGAGGAAAGCCCCCCAGGGTCGGTATAGAATATGCCCAGACACGAAACTGTCAGCACCCCAGAGGGGCAAGCAGTGGGTGGTAAGGGGAGGGAGGAGGCAGCAAAGGCCACAGAGGCCGAAGCAAGTGCAGCAAACAAGCAAGAGCAGGCATTTCTGTGGGTTTATAAGGGGGAAAGGAGGGTTGGGTCTGTTCTAAGGTGAGTTGGTAAATCCTGATTGGACATATTATTCAAATAATGAATTTTTATTGTTGGACTTCAGTGTTTTGTCTCAGGAATGAGTCAATAGCCAAGTCAGGAATGGTCTTGGGGGATAATTTTAGGAATGTAATCTAATGATTTGCAACAGGGGAGGGAAAAGGGGGTAAAGGGGTAAAACCTGTTTGCACCGTGTTTGTTTGCCATGCTCCGGCCTGCTAGAGGCCTTCAGAAAGACCTCTTAGAGGCCATGAAAAGCTGGTTAAAGGGGCCTTCATCCCTTTTGTCCCAGGCCAGATACAATTCTTTACATTAGTCCTCTATTTTCTTTTGTTCCTTTCATTTGAGAATCCTTAGCTCCTGGCTAATCCTGCTAGGCCATCTTGGTGCAGCAGTCCTGGCCATGGGACCAGTCACTGTCACTCCAAATCAATTCTGTGCCCACTTCCTTTCACCACCCAGCTCTGTCTCTCCTGCCTTGGCTCCTCTCCCACCACCCCAACCTTCCCAGAAAAATCTTTCAGTTCTTCTCTGCTTACAACCCTCTATCCATTATTTTCCAAGTCTCTTAAGCAATATGGGATAACAATTGCCTAATCCATTATAGCAGATTAAGTTAAGATCCTCTCCCTGTTGGCATGAGCAGAAAAAAAAAACCCTACTTCAATGAACCCAGAATTGCCGCCCTTCACTCCTCCCTTGCAACAATGACTCAGGAGAAACAGCTCCCACACTCTGCCCTGCAGTTTCGCATCCTCTCAGAGTCAGGAATGACAACTTCATGCTGAAGGACTACACTTCCCAGCTTCCTTTGAAGATCACAGGAATCATTTTTGCCCCATAAGGGGCCACATCTCATCTTCTTCGATAGGCATTTTGGCCACCTGCACACCTGAATGACAAAGATGCCCTTGCAGTGAATAAATATGATCCTGCCTCAGATCAGAACAAGCCCCTCTCTCTTTCTGCCTCCCCCTCCTTTCCTTCAGCTTTAAATAATCTAACAACAGGAAGATTTAGGAGCTGTATACTAGAAAACCCTAGATTCTCATAAGGAAAGTTTAGTGGGCTATTAAGACAGAATGCAGAAGGAAAGAGACAGTGAAAGACAGGTCCTTCAGGTTAGAGGTGAGATTTAGGATGCTACTGAGGATTAGGCTAGCTGCAAATAATCTTGCTGTGTCCTGACCAAGAAATTGAGTGAGGCTGACTTCAAACAGAATGACACAACAGTTTATTGTAGATAATATGTCAAAATAGCACAGCGTTCAGGTTGTGGAATGGTTAGTGTTGGTGATTTAGCCTGACTTAGAGTGGGAGTGAAAAAAGAGAGTCTCGCAAAAGGTAAACCATACATTTGGGGGAAGAAAGGTGAATGAGCAATTTAAAGCTTTAGGGAAAACATTGGTAACTAGTAAAGAGACTAGTGCAATCAAAGAGAAATCGTGACAATAGGAACGGTGCCTTGAGGGCACGCCCCTGCTCTACAAAGGCTTCTGAGCGGCAATTCTTAACCTGGGGTTGGGACCCCTTTGTGCGGGTTGAATGACTCTTGCACCTAACATCATAAAACACAGAAATTTACATTGTGATTCATAACAGTAGCAAAATTATAGTTATGAAGTAGCAATGGGAAGTGATTTCATGGTTGGGGTCACCACAGCATGAGGAACTGTATTAAAGTGTCTCAACATTAGAAGGCTGAGAAACACTGTTCCAGAGACTGACCTGCAGGCTCATCTTTAGAGCGTTCATTGAAAAGAAGAGTGGAGTGGATAAAAACTCGGATATTTTCTTCCTCCGGGTTGGCGAAGCAGGTTATTCAGAGGCCTCTGCAGCTGTGGTGAAATAGGGCCAGGCTATGTCTTGAGCTGGCAGGAGAACTTGGCACTGTCAGTCACAAAGCATTTATTTCAGACGCGCAGAACCCAAGAGTTAGAGGCTCAAGAAAGTTTACACAGAGCATCCAAAAACAAAAAAACAAAAACAAAAACAAAAACAAAAAAAACCAAACAAAGCAAAATGTGGCTAAGCAATGTTTTAACAAGGTCAGACTCCCTGAAAAAAGGTCTAGAGAGGCCATTGTTTATAACTGGGAAGGTGAAGTTTAAATTACAGTAGGGACCCCAGGATGCTGAGGAAGCCAGGCTTGTGAGGGCCTTGCAGGAGAGCTGGGGGCACTTCCTGTGCTGCCTCAATGGAGAGTCCATGCAAGGTGCAGGAAGCTCAACAGCAGAGGTAAGGCTACCAAGCCACCTGAACCTGGAAGCTACCAATTGAGGTTGGAGCTGGGCATGGAACTGTGGGTTTGGTGTTGCCCTGATGGCTTCAGTTTACTTTGGGTCTGGTGTTCCCTTGTTATCCTTCCACTCTTTCCATTGGAAAGGGAATGTTTCCTGCATGCTGTTGTATGTAGGGAGTATGTGACCTGTACTTCCCTTTTATAGGAGTTCTTAGCTATTGTAGTGAAAGGAGAGCAGGCCTGCTTTTCATCTGGTCTGGCACGTGCACGGCTAACTTATACCCCAAAATAACAACACACAAATTGTATTCATTTAAG
>LOEQ01006673.1:12084-49659 GCA_001685075.1 Bramus lutescens | reverse complement strand
GGTTAATTAAGATGTGAGAGTTAGCCAAGAAGAGGCTAGATATAATGGGCCAAAATTAAATGAATACAATTTGTGTGTTGTTATTTGGGGGTATAAGCTAGCAGTGCAGGAGCCGGGTGGGACGAAAAGCAGGCCTGCTCCCCTTTCACTACAAGCTATGAGTTTGAGCCTCAGAAGACTTTAGACTCCCATCCCCCCCAACTGTCTTTACTTGTGTGTATGTGTGTACATGCATGCAGGTGCAGTGGGGGCCCAAATAAGGAGTTGGTTTGCTTTTTACTGGATTCAAAAGGCCCCTCAGCATTAACCAACCCACCATTATTCAAAGGTCCAAAACTGGGGCAGGAGAAATGGTTCACCAGAATCTTCTGAAGTTATCTGACAACATGGTACATATGTGTTTTGCTAAGTGTTGCACTAGTGGTCTGAACACATGCACAAATGCCTGAATGCATGTTCTGGGTTTTCTATAGGTCATATGGATGGGAGTGGGTGGGGTCATATGGATGAGAGTGGGTGGGAGCTGTCAGCACCATTCTGGAGGGTAGGCTATACCCTCGAGTTTGGTGCTGTTGTTCAGAAATATCTTTCTCCCTGAATCTCATGGTTCTCACTTCTAATTCCATCCTCCCAAGCTTTCCATAGATAGAGGACACCACCCATCAGTGCCCATGGACCAGTGTGTTTTCCTAGGCGTCGTGGGCAGTCAAAAATAACACAGATTGTTGCACAGTAGAAAGAGCTCCCTGCATATATCACTTCCTCCTTATTTTATAAACTCCCTTGTATCATTCAGAACTCTTCATCACTCATAGTTTGATCTTTTTGTCTCCTAATCATCTCATCATCTAGAATGTGTCATCTGGCTAAGTGTGGATGAAAAAGTTAAGGAACAGTATCTAAAATGGATGTTCTGATTGGTTTAGCAGTCTGCTTCTGAAATTTCATGGTGTTTGGGATCTTCAAATTCTTTTCTTCCCTAAACCTTACCCACTGAAGACAGAATACTGCCAGGTATGCTGGCATTGATGGCGTCGCGGGTTTCATATCTAAGTTATGATGGGTGGAATGCGAGGACACAGCATGCTGTTTTACCACCTGTCAAGATGTCTTTACCAAAACTCTATGGAAAGCAAGGAGGTCTTTCTCAAGAGAATCATAGCTAATCAACTGAAGAAAGAGGACTACGCTCCAGACCTCTAGGGACCTGTGCTGACCAAATGCAGCCTGGCTGTATTTGGATATGGTTATCAGGGTTATTTTTAATACTGTTATTTTTTTCTTTGGCCTCCAGTCAACATAAAAGTCTCTTAGATAAGCATTTTGGAGACTGTCGTTGAAGCTCAGCACATAGGTTTTCTTTTTGAAAGCAGGATCCTGCCCTTCATCTCACTGCTTTCATCATGCAGACACCTAAATCCCCAGGAAACAAGCTGAGGTAACTGTCCTCTGTGTTCATAGGATTTTCCTACCTTGTTCTGTTGTGCATGTGATTTGACAAAGGTTCTAGCTGTTTGCCATAGCTTACAGATCTATAAGTCTAGGATTTTAAATTTTGTCTTTGGTTCCACCATTCTTTCTGCCTCCTGTTAGGCAAATTACCTTCACAAAGAGAACTGAGGGGTGCCTCACTTCTCAGAGGTGGGGTGTAGTAAAGCAATTGATATATGGACACAAAAAGAAAAGATGAATTCCTCAGTACTGTGAAATAAGACAAACTGTGCTGCACTGATTTTTAGTGTTTTTATTTGTAGAAGCAGGGGAGAAAATGATTATGATGATTCTTCAATACTATGGAAGTGTATAATTGGTACAATTTTGTCCTCAAAAATGGCTTCAATTTCATGATTGGACTTTATTCCTACAAATTTTTTGCCACTATTACACCAACTTATCATGTAGGCAGGTCAGCATTGTAGATTGAAGAGTTTGTAGCTGGGTTAAGAGTTACCTTTCTCCTCTGGTAGCATGCAGAGTGCCTTCCAATGGCCCATGGGGGCGAAGGCTCTAGTTAGACAGCAGCGTGGGTTAATTATTTGTCTTAGAATGCAAATGTTCTTAGTGTGAATGTCTTCAAGGAATTCTGATGGCTAGGCAGGAATGAGACCTACCTGATCATAATCATGAAAATTAAATATATTGTAACTTAATATATACAAGGCAATAAGGTTAACCTTTGTTTTTTTTTACGTTTTTATATTAATAGTGTCTGTGGCTGTCAATATTTGGGTAAAGTATTTATTAAGTTTCAATATAAAATGTGTTTCTCATTGTAGGTTGTTACTAATCTAATCATCTGAATGGATCTAGTCACAGACTGAATTAATGGGGGCTGATAGAAAATTCTTTTCCTGCTAATAAGGGCCTTCCTGTTTTGCTGTAGATACATTAAGAACACAGACTACTATTCAGGCAGTGGTGGCACATGCCTTTAATACTAGCGCTAGAGAGGCAGAGGCAGGTGAATCTCTATGAGTTTGAGGCCAGCTGGTCTACAGATATAGTTCCCGGAAAGCCAGGACTGTTACACACACACACAAAAAAAAACCCTCTCTTGAAAAAAAAACAAAAACAAAAACAAAAAACACAGACTATGAAACAAAATATCCGAGTTGGGATCTGAAATAGGTTGTGAACTAGTTTTGGTGGCCAAAGTACCTGATTTTTTTTATCTCAGTTTCTTCACGTGTAGAGAGAGATATAGTTATTAGTTGTGATGTCATGGGCCTTTGATGAAGAAGGTGTTAGGAGAGGATAGCATTGCAGCACCATCAGGCAGCTATGACAGTATTTAAATATAGTTTGCTAAAAAAACAAGATTAAAGAGCTTATGAGTCAAAGAAAGAGCATCAGTTTACCCTAGAGCACAACACAACACACATCACTATCAAAAGAAGAGTGAATTATTTTTAATTAGAATAAAATATGTTCAGAAATAAGTCCAAAAAAATAAGAGCATAATCCAAAGTGTGGTTTTTATGACCAACAATTCCCTGGAGAAAGGTTTAAAAAAATCACCCCTACCTAATAATAAACTGGTTGGAGATAATTTTCTAGAAAACTTGCCTGAAGTTGCTTGAGTCAGCTTTGCTCTACAAAACCTTTAAGTTCATGTTTCATTTATGTCGGTCCATTGAATGCTTTAAACTTCGGCAGTGAAACTAACTTCTGTCCTTTGTCGGAGTTGGAGGGATGTGGTGGGAGCATTCTAGCTAGCATCTGCCTGTGCAGCCAGCACTTGACGGAAAGCTGCTTCTCTTAAAAACAATTTCCCCATGTTAATCTTGAGAAAGAAGCACAGGGGCCGGAGAAGATCGTAAAAAGTCAGTCAGTTCCTATGGTCACTGGCATAGATGTCAGTTTTGGATTAGGAAAATTATAGGACCCATGATAAATATTTCAGGCTGCTGACTACAATGAAAAGTAATTAAACCAGCCAGGACAACAGGTGCTGTATGGGGGACGTGGTGCCTTTTATCAGGAGGCTGTGGGTGCGTGTGCTAAATGTGCTCATCGTTTTCTCTGTTCTATTCTTCAACGAATACCCTGGGGAGGTTATTCTATTGCCAGCATTTATTGGATATAATGAAACCACATTAAATATGTATCTGATTGCTACCGACTGTGGAGAAAGAGCATGCTAACCATGGCTATGTGTGGCAAGCTAGCCTCCGAGACCAGTGATGTCTGACTTCACTGTGACTTCTTTGTGTCTGACCCATAGGTCTTCACTGTTTCATTGACCTTTAATTCAAGCATGAGATGTCTTTTGATTTGTTTCTTTTTAAGTGAAAATTTCAGGGGGGTTATAGTAAGACATAGCATTCTTTAGACATGTTCCACTCGGGGAACTCCTTAACATATGGCATATGAACAACTGAGATGGAAAATGACTTCAATCTGATCAGTTTTAATTATATATTTCTTTGAAATATTAAGCAACGCGTTTCACAACACATCTCATTTTAACCTCATGCAATTCATATTTTTCTTAGAAACCAAAACTAAATGCTTTCAAGTGTATGCTACTCTGGTTTTGATTAAGAAGGAGTTATGTCCATGTTAAATATGTGAAATGAAGTAAGAAATATGATTTGTGACATGGTTTTAAAAACTGCTTTTAAAAGGTAGACAGCTTCTTGTGTGCTTCTGTAAAAGATGAGAACCAAGTTGCAGTTGAACTGCTACTTTAAATGCAGAAATGACTTCTATGTTTGTATCCCTGTTTCTATTATGACTTTTCCCATGTACAAGGATATACATTTTCCCAGTATCATAAAGGTGCAAAACTCCTTTACATATATGGAGTTTATCAGTAGTAAATATACAGTATGTCCATATTCACTTCAGAAGATTTCCAGCTGTGGCAATGCATAGTAAACTTTTTCTTTATTTTCCACCAATTTAATGTAAATTCAAAGATTAAATTTTTTGTTTGTTTGTTTTTTGAGACACAGTTTCTCTGGCTGTCCTGGAATTTGCTCTGGAAACCAGGCTGGCCTTTCTTGAACTCAAAGATTTGCTGTTTCTGCTTCTTAAGTGCTGTGATAAAAGGTTTGCACCACCATGCCTGGCTAAAGATAAAAATCTTAAGTTCATATACTATTAAAATCTATACGGTGTTGCAAATGAGTTAATATAGAAAGCACCTAAGAGTTCTGATAATGCCATATAAAATTTGCTAAGAAACTACATTATTTACTTATTTATCTATTTATTTATTTGGTTTTTCCAGACAGGGTTTCTCTGTAGCTTTGGAGCCTGTCCTGGATATAGCTCTTGTTGACCAGGCTGGCCTTGAACTCATGGAGATCCGCCTGCCTCTGCCTCCTGAGTGCTGGGACTAAAGACCTGCACTACCACTGCCAGGCTTCAAACTACGTCATTTATATTTTGTATTTCTGTGAAAAGGGGAAAATAAAAATATTTCTAATATATGAAAAGAGAGTTTTGAATCTGTCCTGAGTTTTCAATCATTTATTGAAGCAGTCCTTGACTGTTGAATCCTGCTGCATTCCTGGCACAGGTCTGCACGTTGAAGTTGATGCCGAAGAAGTGCTGAACAGGGCTCTACTGCAGACCCAACTTATAGAAACATGGTTTTCTTCTTCATTGGGATGAGAGTCAGAAAAAAACATCTTCCCACCTCTCTCAAGTGTTTGACATTGTTGATATAGCTCTATTTTCTAGAACATTCCCTGGGCTTTTGCTCTCTGGATTAAAATGTACAAACTCTGTCGGTAGGAATAAGTTGTAAATGTTCTTTTTAAAATCCAACCTAGAACTCTTCAGGCATCATAGCAGAACTCTGTAATATGATCAGAGGAATTCTCATCCTGCTTGATGAGAGCTCCATTTAGCTTGGTTTCCTTCACTCTTACATTCCAAGTGTTTTATTCGGAGTTACAGGCAGGTAAGATGACTTCACCCAACCCTGTCCCCATCTGCACGGGGCAGGACTGTGCCAAGGTGAGAGGACAGTCAGGAAAGCAGCAATCCTATCACAGAATGGCAATCCCTGTGGGATGGACACAAGGCTGCCCACCAGGATTTTAGAGAGTGACCCTAGGGCCCTGTACGTGCTAAGCAAACCCTGTACAAGGGAGCTATGTCTCCAGCCCTATTTTTACGCTGTTATGCTGTGACAGTCTCACTAAGTTGCTCAGGCAGGCCTTGAACTCACTGTTTAGTCCAGGTAGTCTTTGCATTCCTTCTGCTTCAAACTGTGGAGTAGCTATTCCCAGCTACTCCACAGTGTGTGAGTAACTGGGAGTAAACCGCGCCATGAGCCTTGATAAGAAGACAGCCTGAGCATCCAGGAGAGAGCATCCCAAGGAATTCTGAGCAAGCACCTATAGAAATCGGTTAGGAAATTGTGGACAAGAGGAATGGAGGCAACTGATCCTTTCAAACTTTCAAACCATGTGTAGCTTTGGTGCAGTTGTTCTCTGCTCAAGGTCGGCCTGGAAATCTACCTAAAGCTCAAGCCTTGCTGACATTTGGGGCCAAATCACTATTTGATGAGAGTCACGGCCAGGCGTGTTGCGGGATGCCTAGCAGTAGCCCTGGCCTATGTCAGTTAGATAGCAATAGCACAAACTTATTCCCAACCGTGATGTGGCTATACACTTCCAGATGTCCTAGCAGAGCAAGGACATTCAGAGAATCACTGTGTATGAAGTCAAATCCCTTCACAGGCTGGCATTTTTGTCTTATTTTAATCCACTCTTGTGTCTTCTGTACCACTAGGAAACTGGAATCCTGCTTTTGACCACTAAGGAAGCCGATATGATTCTTGTACTCAGTCAACACTGGTCCCTCTGCCTTAGATCCTGAAGAGACTTTCCAGGGCTCTGCTGCTGCTGCTGCTGGCTCCACCTGCCTTCAGGCAATAGTGTTACATCACCTAGATTAGAACCTTCCACCTGGAGGCCTCTGTCGCAGCCTGTTGCTCTGCTCTGTTGTCAAGCTGAATTTCTTGTAGCCAAATAGAAGGAGGTACCTCCCTAAAGTTCAAGGGCTAAACACATGCCTTCTGTCTTTCTGTGCTTCATTAGGAAGTCTCTCCTTACATCCTAAGACACAAGCATATGCAATATTGTTGACGTCACCAAAAGGTGTTTAATGCAGAATCTTCAGCAGCCTCATGACAATATCCAAAGCACCCCTACTTTCCTTTAAATAGCCTCTTGTAGCTTCAGCACCCTTTCCAAAATTCATTTTTATGTTACAGTATAGCAAATGAAGTATCAAATGAAGGATAATTATGCATTTAACTGCTTTTCTCAATTCTATAGTGTTTCCTATTAGTTTTAAAATTTAGAAATCTGGCAAACAAGGCATTGCCTTCATCATGCTCAACCCTGTGCCTTCGGCTCTGGTCATTTCCCTTACAGGTCTGTGTTTCCATTATTTGACTTTTCCTTTTCTTTCGCTACCCAGAAATACTGTTCTCTTTTTGGGAGGTTTAGTTGTTATGAGTCTCGTGTTCTCTCTTTTTGAGGTGTGACTAACATGAGTTTAGAGTTCTAAATGCAGAAAGCTAGAGTCTTGGTTTCCAATGGGTGAAATAACATTTTCTGTTAACATTGTCTCTGCTGTTTCTGATTCTTAGTGCTGAGATATGTTAGATAACTCCATTAAAAAAAAAGACAGGTTATCCAGTGAGTCACAGTGTTAGCGACATGTTTTGTCAAAATCTATCTTCACTATCAAATGATTTATTTTTGCTAAACTTACATAATGAGATAACTGCAATATCGGTGCATGTGACTTTCTAACACGAATGTTCACTGATGTGCGTTCCTATATCCGCACATCTAAGCTGGGCTGTGACACATGGGTACTGCAAGGGTTTAGCAGTCGTTGATGGCCAGTGGCAACGGTCTTAACATAGCTATGGGGTCTCAAATTTGAGTTTGGTCATTAATACTTTGAAGACTATCTTGTTTTGTACAATTTAGTCCCGTTTGTGTGATTGCCCTAGCCTTGACTATTGTCATATTTGAATGACCCAGCCTTGGATTAAATGTGCTGTGAGAAAATAGAATTGGTTAAGTTCAGCAAACCACCCCTTTTCACTGGGAATCACCAAACCTTCTTCACCAAACCAGTGCAAAAGCCCAAATAACAAAGGGAGCAACAATCTTTCCCTTGACATGAAGCCTTTTGTTCAGAATTTTGAAATTTCTTACATTGTTGAATTTGAAATCTATCCTAGAAGCAAAAGTTAAGACAACCAGGTAAGAAAACTAATCTCCCATAGGACTGATATGAGCTATTGCTAAGAGTGAATCATTAAAACAGGAAACTAGAAGCTTACAATAAACAACTTAGCAAGGGTACTGTCATCCCTAGTGCCTTTTAATATCGTTAGTTATGTAATCATGATCCCTGGGAAAACAGAGAACATGAATTAAAATATTTTGAGTCGTACGCTTCGTTGTGTGATTTTCTCAGCAACTTATCAGCAAATGCCTCTTCTCAGCTCTGATAGGACACTGATGACAGATTCAGCGTGTGTTTTGGATGAAATACTGAGTTCACTGGGGTTACTTACAAAAATGTGGGTGCATGTGACTGCAGTCGCATGGCAGCTGCATCCCTGTCACCCACCTGGCCTGGGTCAGGGAAGCTGCACTGGTGGAGCTCCACGCTGTGCTTCCAGGCAGCCCGAGGAGCAGCCCTTCCCCAGCCTTCACTGCTTTTCTCACGATGGGGAAGGTCCTGGGAAACTAACTTTCTAAGCTTTTGGAGCCTACTAAGCTTTATTAAATTCCTGAATCTTATGTAGCATCATTCCTGCTTCTAAGGGGAGAGGAAAAACGATGGAGAGGAAATAACTACACAAGATACTGCTGTCATTTCATTGCAAACACAATCATGTGGGAAAACCTAGATTCTAATAAGCAAAACAAACAATTTGCACCAGTGAGCATTTCTGAAGTACTTGAAAATATGTCCAGAATAAAATCAGTATTCATTCTCACATCTGGGTGAAACCTTTTAAAGGTTTTTTCTTGCTTTTATTCTTATTGATTTGCATACATATATTCATAATACTGACACATGCATGTGAATTAAAGGTTATAAGCAGTCCCTGGTCTCATCTCAGCACCGGAACATGAATGGTTGCAGTAAGCAGGATCTTCAGGTGGAGAGATTCTCCATGTCTCTGAGGTGATTGGTGCAGTATGGTGGCTTAGAGGAGGATGGGCGGCAAAGCAAAGACACCAGAAGACACAGAAGAGAAAAGAAGCAGGATACATGAGGAGGCACACAGCATCCTTTCTTGCCTCAGCAGCTAGTGACTGGAATTTTAAGCTCCATTTCTGCTATTTCTTTGATAGACAAAAGTGGAAAAGAGTTGACTCTTAAATGTTTCTGAATTTCTGCAGATGTTAATCTAGGAAAGGTTTTGTATTTATCCCTGAACATGGAAAGTTCTATTCTGATGGATTTTTCCTGATGTAACAGTGTCTGTGAGATCAGGATAGAGAGCAGGTTGTAAAAGCAGAAAGGATGCTGGGACAGGAGCAAGGCCCAGAATGTAGTAGGAGGCCACTTGTTCCTATTCCTGGCTGCTCAGCCCTGAAATAATCACACAGAAACCATATTATTTGAGGCCGCTTGTTCCTATTCCTGACTGCTCAGCCCTGAAATAATCACACAGAAACTATATTATTTAAAACACTCTTTGGCCAATAGGTTAAGTGTATTCTGACTAACTCTTATATCTTAATTTCACCCATCTCTATTAATCTGTGTATGGCCATGAGGCTGTGATTTACCAGATAAAGTTCCGGCATCTGTCTCCAGCAGGGCAACATGGCTTCTCCTGACTCCTCTTTCTTTCTCCCAGCATTCAGTTTAGTTTCCCCCGCCTACCTCTCTCTATTCTGCTCTGTGAAAGCCCAACACAGTTTCTTTATTAACCAATGGTATTCACAGCATACAAAGGGGTATCCCATATCAGGAAGACTATAGAGGCCTCCCTGCAAAAAGAAATGGACAGCAAGCTTTTTCACCTAAGGCAGTAAATTTGATAAAATTTGGAACCTGGAGAGATGGCTTTTCCAGCAGACTCAGGTTTGGTTCCAAGAGCCTGCAAAGTGGTTTACAACCATCTATAACACCAATTTCAAAACACCCAAATGATCTCATGCCCTCTTCTGACTTCTGTACTCAGGGAGCACAGGCATACATGTAATCAAAGGCTGCTCTTTCGTTCCCAGCCACCCACACTCAAATAGCCACACAAAAACTGTATTAATTGCAACACTGCTTGGCCTATTAGCTCAGGCTTCTATTAATTTACTCTTAAATATTGAATTAACATATTTCTATTAATCTGTGTATCACCACAAGACTGTGGCTTACTGGGTGAGGTTTTGGCTTCTGTCTCCTTCAGCAGCTACATGGCATCTCTCTGGCTCCACCTATTTTCTACATCTCTGTTCAAATTTCCTGTCTGGCTTTGCTCTGCTAAATCATTGGCTGAAACAGCTTTATTCACCAACCAATAAAAACAACACCCCATATCACATATATTCAGGAAAAATACCAATACACATAAAATAAGCAAAAATACTTTTCTAAGTTGATAAAATTTTGTGTTATATTGTATTAAGGCATCTTTGATCTCAAATATTCTTGAATGTGTTCACTTCCTGATTCCTAATTTTTTTTTTAATGACTGTGTCTCAGTTTGATGTGGGATTCTTCTCTGTATACTGTGAAAGGATAGGCATCTTTATGACACCTGCTATTCTTTTTTTAAAGATATGGTGATGGAGGACCAGTCTCACAAGGGACGGCAGTCCCATGAGTGGCAGCAGCTATGGGAATGTTATGATTTGCTGGCCTTGCTTGTCACCTGAGTACCCTGTCCCTTTAAGAGACAAGCCCCACCCACTTCCAATCCCCCCTTCTGTCAAGGCAAGTGATCTCCTACCTCTTACAGCCTGCTCTCTCTCTTTCCATCCCTCTTCTGAAGGGGTAGCTACTGCTTCTCCCCCTCCCATCTCTTCCTGCCTCTCTCTTCTTCCCATTTCCCTCTTCCCTTTCCTTCCATAACCCACTATAAACTCTATACCCAAACTCTCTATGCATGGCATATCTGTGTGTCTCTCACCTGCCAAGGGGACCCGCTGAGGCCTCTGGGGCCCTGCTGCTACCCCTCATGCCCCCACAACCATATCTTTCAAAAAAGAATAACAACACCCACCACAGTAACCATCGTAAGATGATCACTTCTTCTATCGGTTTTTGGTTTTGTTGTTATTTTTGCTTTTATCAGTGTTGAAGTTTACAAAGTTATGTTTGTAGTTCCAGGCCACTTTCTCAGTTCATAGAACAGCTTTGCCTACAACATTAGAATTTCACTGGAAAAAATTTATTAGCCTTTTTGAATAAGCCTGGTTTTACCTGGGTAATTCATCCCTTGCCCTGGGCTGAGAGCAGCAGGCCAAGCTTGCTGCAAGCGGAACAACATTCCACAATGACACACATGCACCACCAGACAGGTTTGATGGTTGTTTGTACTTGCTCCCATGGCAGATAGGGATATTTTTACTTCTTGAAACTTCCATGATTTTTTTCTTTTCTTTTGTGTAGAGATTTTTCTGAGCCATGGAAACATAACACAAATACAATTTTAAAAATTAACTATTTAAAATGACACTACAGTGTCCTGTGAAGTTATTTCATGCTGTCAGTAACAGGCTTCTGTATGAATCATAGTCATAGGTTAGATGGTCCTCTGATGGCAAGGGGTCTGAAAGGCCAGATGTCCCAGCCCTACTGTGGACCGAACTTTTCAGGGGAGTCCTTCTTGAGCCGAAACTTATTAAATCCTTTGTTTCACTTAGAATGATACAGAAATCTTGCCTACATAGGGTATCCACTTGAAGGAATTTATAGTCTGTGCACAATTCAGAAAATTAATAAACATTTTGTATATTGCATTCCGTCATTTGTTATTCCAGTTATCTAACAGTGAGAAAGAGCTGAAGGCAGGCATGTCTCCATACCTACCCACCCTTCTTTTGAAGTCAAAAGTCTGGACTGGGGCATTCTGAATCCACATTCACATTTTTGCAGCATTTCACCTTTCCAAGGAAACATGAGATTCTCCTATATTTATACAAAGCCTTTCAAGAGAAGATTTCTGAAAACAACTCATTTTGGTCCATCTTCTTGATGGAAGCGTTTTTGTACTTCCCATTAAATCAAAAGCTATAGTATAAACAACCAGAGGGATTACAGAGATGTGAAGAATAATTGGGGTGCCCTGAATATCTACGAGAAAGTCTAACTGCAATATTTCCTTGGTGGTAAAAATTATAACCCAAAATTTCTTCAGTTTTTGTAATAAAATGTTCATGTAAGTTCAGGTTAGCATATACTTGAATATAATCTGTAACAGTGACATCTTGTGGCTTTTATTATAATGCTACGGTATTTTCTGGGCAAAGTGATGGTGTAATTAAGGAGAAATGCATGACAGATTGTGTTTTATACTCAGATAAGTGCACATAGATGTGCCTTAGCTTTTATCAGTATGATTCTTTGGAACGAGGAGCAGTGAGAAGGTAAGACTTTCAAGTTGAGCAATTATAAATGATTTGGCACAAACACATCAATAACTTAATGTTGTACAATTTAATACACTACTGTGAACTCAGTGCCTTCACATTTATAGGGATGGAAATTTTCTCCCTATTCTCTATGCTGCAGGAGTGCAGCCACCCACCCTAGTCTGTAACTCAGTAGCTAAACCCCAGAACTCCAAGGTTCTCCACCTTTCTGTCTAGTGTTAGATGCCAATGGTAACCTTGATTTTCCATGTGCACCCCACCTGTTCCCCCAGCCCTAGGGTCTGGTAATCTGTGACCTGGAAATCTTTCCAAACACAAAGGGAATGAGGAGAATATACAGTAGCAACAGAAATTCTTTAAAGCCTTTTTATGTTTAGCTATAAAGCCCTAAAATACCGCCTTCAATTTGCACCTTTTCACTGCTTGGAAGGCATACAGGAGACTGATCTCTTTGGCAATTCCCATCCCTTCAATTCTTTGACATTGTCTTTATAAATGTTGGCTGAAGCACAACACCTAAGCTGCCGTTGTTTTAGCACAAAGGGACTTTTAACCTTGTATTTCAGCCTGTTGGGCACTCAGATAATATATATTAAATAATCTGGGTTAATTAGCAGCACTGAATCTAGAAAAGAAATGTGAGCAAAAGCTCTAGAATTCATGTGTATGAATTTGAAATGTTTGAATGGTCTTGAGGTTAGTGTTTCCCATGATAGAAAGCTACATTTATGAATATGCAAATAAGCAAACTGGCTGGCTTCAGGAACCCACAGTTCCTACTTTGTTTATATAGAGTTATATCATTGGTGACAGGTAGCAGAAATAATCAAGAAAGGTTTTATTAGAAAATTCTGAAAAGAAATAGACCACACACCGTCATGATGGCCTTCAACTAACAGAATTGGAGAAACAGTAAACAAAAGCTTAGAGAACACTCACTAGGAAGTACATTTAGGGAAAGACAATACTGGATACAGATGTAATTTTGTAAATATGGTAGTGAAGTTACCAATTCAAAGAATGAATCAATAGCCATAAGTAGGTTTTAGTTTGTCTTCCTCCTTTAAGGGGTGGGGATTTATGTTCTTATATGTGTCTGATCTGTGGAAATGGGTGAAGGTCAGAATCAGGCTGCCCTTCATATCATTTTCCACATAAAGCATGAACCAGCTGGATGAATCACCTGTAAACTCCCAGTTAGCCATGGCTTCTATTTAACTGTACTACAGGAAATGATAACTATTTAACTGGACTATGCTTACTGCGGTCCTAGTAGAGCCGATTTCCCCACATGAGCACTGTCTCTGCAGCACTCACCCTCCGAACATGTGGCACCTGCCGTCTCCCAGTTGCACAAGCTGAATGATCTTCTATGTCTTTGTCTCCCTTCCTTCCTATCCCATTCAACTCATTAGTAAATCCTACTGGCTTTCTGTTACCAAAACACACTTCATTTATTAACTTCTTATCTCTCCACTATTATTCTTTGTCCAAATCACTATTTTAATTTATTATTCTTCAGTTTACTTGATATGTGGACTATATTAGTGTTGCAATCTTAATTACTATTGTGTATTCTATGATATACAGGATGCTATACATTTTCATTTCAGCAGCCAAGATCATGCTTTTAAATTTGATTTATATAATGTTATATTTTTCTTCAAATCTTCCTAAAACATTCACTTCTCATGCAGAGTAAAAAAAAATCTATAGCTTTATGTAACTATTTAGAAGACTGTGAACAGTCTGGTTTCTGCCTTCTACTGTCCCACTTTATCTTAGTTTGTGTGTGTGTGTGTGTGCAAGAATGCACAGGATATGTGTGGGTCAGAATAAGCTTTAAAGGTTTTCATTATCTCCTATTGTGAGTTCTAGTGACTGAGCTTGGGTTATCAGACTTGTGAGGAAAGTGATTCTACCCACTGACCCCTACCACTGACCCCTTCCTCTCTTTGTAGTTGAACTTTTTTTTGCCATGGTTGTTTCTCTTGAAACAAGGTCTTGCTAATGTAGGTGGGAATAGAATCCCCAACCCTTCTCCTTACTCTCTGGATGTGTGTAACCAGGTTCAGTCTTCCCTGCCTTGTTTTCTTTTATTTTAAATTTGATTATTCTCTATTTGCTTTAGCAACAGAACTGTGATCTTGCCTTTTCGAGAAGGAATAACCATTTTTCTGTTTCCAGGACTCTGTATTCCTGTCCTCTGTGCCCGGTAATATCCTTTTCTCAAATAACTTCTGCTTCTTTCATGTCCATTTTTGACCTGCCACAGTATATAAGATTATTATTCTCTGACACAATACCTTTTTGGTGACCTGTTGCCTTGACTGCCCATGGATATTTCTGTATTTTCCTTTCATATTTATTTATTGTTTCTTTGACTCGTTTTCTAAAACAGACACATTAACATTCTCTTTTTCTTGCCCAGCATTTAGAATACTGCCTGGAAAATAACAAAACATTTACTGAATGAATGGATGAGGGATCATCTTTATCTGCATTTTTGCATAACTTTTCTTAAAGAAAAGTACTTTATCTCCAGCTGATATGGTAGGCACATCGTGTTTTGGGTTAATCTGCTCTGTGCTGGTGGTGGTACTCTAGAACTTCAGAACTGCTGGATTCTTTACAGCATGGGTGAACCTGAGATCTATTAGCTCACATCCACTGGTGTCTATCTTTATCCCTGTTAATACCAAGAGATACTTCACCTGCTTTTGCTTCCTCTTTCTTGAGTACAAATATTAATTTGCAAATGAAATATTTCTCTCTTTCGTTTCAACTGCAAGGTTAGAAAATACTAATTCTAGCCATCATTTGCTTTATAACAAACCAGTCTCAAATTTAGTTCCTTAAAAAAAGGTTAGAGTACTAATTTTCTCAAGAGGCTCAGTTGAAGAAAGACTTCAAAATGACAGTTTATCTCTACACAACATTGTCTTGGGGACTCCAAGACTGTAGGTGGGAGCTGTCTGAAGGCCTAAAGTGATGCTGCCTGCCACCTGAAATTCACCTGTCAGGGAAAACACTTTGGTATGAGTTGCGCACAATTGTGCATCCATACTAAATGGTGATTGTGTTCCAAAGGTCAATATTACCAAAACCAGCTTAAGCAGAAAGGAATGGCACCATCCGTGGAACAGCAATGTACTTCTGCTGCATTTTGCTTGTCATAGTCGTCACCAAGATCTCCTTTGTTTCCAAGCCAAGAGAAAGCTTCCCCTTTTTGCCATGAAAGTGGCATGTTTCTTAAAGAGCAGGAAGAACCAGAAATCTTGTGACTACTTTTGAAATACACAGACTGTTACAGCCACAACAAAATATTTAAGTTTTGGGTCCCTATTGACTCCAGTCATGTTCTACAAATAGTTCTTAATAGATCTAAAAATTCCAAGTTGTCTTCCAAATAGTGTGTTCTGCTGGAAGAAATTGTGAAAGTTTTAAAATATGTTCACAATTACTTTATAGTCATTTCATCAGGAAGTGACCACTTTATCCCCTCTTCTGACTTGTACTATGCTTAGAAACTTGTTCAGTAAGAATACAACACAGAATTTGTATGTGTGAACTCCAAGCTATTCATTCTACTGGTGATCCATCCCAAAAGACATCCAGCTACTATTGAGTGCCTGCATAGTGTGATGAAGCTGGGCTGCAGTCAGGAGGCCATATTTAGCTGCTCTGGTTGGCATGCCAGCATTGAGTGCCATTCACTAGAACAGTCATTCTCAACCCATGGGTCATAACTTTTTTGAGGGTTGAATGAACCTTTCATGGGGGTCATCTAAGCTCATCAGAAAACACAAATACTTATATTATAATTCATCACAGCAGCAAAATTATAGTTATGAAGAAGCAACAAAAATAATTTTATGGTTGGAGATCACCATAAAACATGAGGAACTAGATTAGAGAGTCAGCATTAAGAAGGATGAGAACCACTGCACTAAAGTGACCATTTTTATTAAATAGTATTTTTTATTTTTTTATTGCACTATATATTTTTCTCCATTCCCCTCCCTTCTTCCCTTCCTCCCTTCTCCCCATGTCATGTGTCTGTCCCAGGTAAGCCTCAATGAGTGCAAGTTCATTTATGTCTGGTGTAACCATATGAGATATCCAGGTCTGACCAAAGAATTGATGAAGAGAAGATTCTCCCTACTTTTTTCTGACCTACAAATTATGAACAAATGAAAGAACTCAGTGACAGACAACCAACTAGGTAGATATAATTGTCAAAACAATATAGTTTTTATTTGAGAAAAAATATCACCTTTAATTTCCAATTGTTCAGAAAACCAAATAAAAAACTAGGTTGATATTGAGTTTTTTGGAAATATTATATCTAAATGATTGAGACAGAGGTTTTTAGGGTTGAATTTTTCTAGAATTTCTTATGGGCAGAGAATAGTAGAAGACAAGAGTTAAGTTACATATAACAGTTTAATCTGAGTTATGGCCAGTTCCAGAAATAAAAAGTTGGTAAATATACCCATTGTCCAAAAAAGATGTAACTACCTTAGGAATTTCCCATGTTCTTCCCTCTGCTAGAAATCTTCCTCTTTAGATGTTCCTGGACCCCTCTTCCTACCAATTACACGGCCACTCAAATAGCACTGACTATAAGGAACTTTTCCCCTGGCCTTGCTATGTTGTCTCAATTCTCCATCCTCATTTATTCTGTTATTTTCTGCCTATCACTAATTAGTACCTACTAAGTTTTTTACTCCATTTCTAAATGGAAGGTACACCCATTAGGACGTGAGGATTACATACCTGATCCTTGTAAATGCCAGTATTCAGAGTAATCTCCAGCTCTGTTGAAAGTGTTTCTGGGTGGATGAATAAATAGTTTGATGAGCTGTGTGGATGTAGATCTTGTTGAGGCCTTGTATATATTTCAGGGCTGACCACTTAGTATTGGATAATCAATTAAAGGGCTCCACCAAGGCAGGAGACTGCTTCTCAAATTCCCAGTATTTCTTAATCACCTATAGTTCTTTGTCTGAGGGTGAGGCCCTATGAGTTTCCCCCTTCCATTTAGCAGGTCTATTGATGTTGTTCTTATTAAGGTCATGATTAGGAAGCTGTATTGTTGACACACCATGAAGCTTCTCTGTTCTTTCTTGGAGACAATCTCACAGAGATTTTTGGTGCTCTGGCTCTTCAGATCTTTCCCCACTGTGTTCTGTGGTGTTCCTGAGTCTTAGGGGCAGGAGCTGTGTTGTAGGTATATCCCCTGAGGGGGGCTCCACATGTTCCACTGTTCTTTGCGTTTTGACTAGTTGTATTTTATCTTATTGTATTTCCTGCTTACTTTGAGAAATATTTTATTTATTTTTTATGCAATATATTTTGATCACATGTTTCCCCCTCCCCAAACTCCTCCCAGATTCCTCTCTGTATGCTATAAATATATTTTATTGTCTTTGGTTATAAAGAAGCTACTTCAGCCTATGGCAGGGCAGAAGAGACCTAGGCAGGAAAACCAAACTGAGTTCAGGGAGAAAGAAGGCAGAGTCAGAGAGACACCACGTAGCTGCCAGAGGAGAAAGATGCCAGAATCTTACTGGTATGCCATAGCCTCGTGGTGATGCATAGACTAATAGAAATGGGTTAATTTAAGATGTAAGTGTTAGCTAGAAATATGCCTGAACCATTTGGTCAAACAGTGTTGTAATTAATACAGTTTTTGTGTGATATTTGGGTCTGGGCAGCCAGGAAACAAACATGCAGTCTTCAATACAACCTTCCATTTCCCTATTTACCCAACTTTATTTTCTTTCTCAAAAAAGCAAAAACACAAATAAGAATAAACAAGAAATAATAAGATTAAAAAATCAAAACAAAGCAAATTAGAACAAAAAACCAATAAGAAAAGCCCACCTAAAACAAACAAATAAAAAAGATACAATGGAATTTATGTTAGCCAAATCCTTTTCTGCATGGGACCTGCTTTGGTGTATGACTGATATACCCTATGACACTCCATTTGGGAAACCCAATTTAGCTTGGGGGGGCACTCCTTTATTCTCAGCACTTGGGAGGCAGAGGTAGGCAGATATCTGAGAGTTGAAGGCCAGCCTGGTCTGTACCGTGAGTTCCAGGACAGCAAAGGCTACACAGAGAAACCCTTTCTCGAAAAACTGAAAAAAAAAAAAAGAAAGCTAAGAAAAAAGAAAAACCTCATTTCCCCTTCCCTGTAGGCACCAATTACTAATAGCTTCTTGGTTATGGGTTGGACCTGTGTCCATTTCTCCTTCTCAGTGCTGGGATCCTCTGGCTCATGCCTGTGTAGGTCTCATGCATACTGTCACAGTCTCTATGAGTTCTTATGTGTACCATCAGTCCTGCTGTATCCGGAAGGTAAAGTGTTCTTGGAGTCTTCCATCACCTTTGGCTCTTAGAGTCTTTTTGTCCTTTATTTTGCAAAGATCCTTGATCACTGAGGATATCATTCCATTTATGACTGAGTCTCCAGTGTCTCTCACTCTCTGCACATTATCCGGTTGTGAGTCTCTGTGGTAATGCTCATCTACCACAGGAAAACGTACGAGGGCGGAGCGAGGCACTGATCTGTGGATATAGTCACTGTTTCGCTGCCTCCCTTTAGCAGAGTAATAGCATTACGTTTTTCCTGACACCCGTGATCTTTGTGGCTTTAAGTTCTTGGCGACGTTGGCAGTGTCAGATATGGTTTCTATCTCAGGTCCTTAAAAAGTGGCTGGTTACTCCCATAAAATTTGTGGCACTATTGTACCAGTATATCTTGCAGGCAGGTCACTGATATAGGTCACAGGGTTTGTGTCTGGGAAAGACTTATGATGACCTACCTTTCTCCTCTGGTAACATGTAGAGCACCTACCGGCACCATGAACGCTGGTCAGTAGGAAGTTTCTATAGTAATTTGTTTTCCTATGGCTTTTCAAAAGGCCTTTAGTTGTTCCTCCCCACATTCTCTCCTTTACTCAGCTTTCCCATCTCCACATCATTTAATCCTCCACTTTAAATTACTTAGAGATTTAGTCTTACCCCAGTCAGAATGGCCAAGATCAATAAAACATTTAAAACAACAGCTCATGCCAGTGAGGATGTTCAGAAAGAGGAACACTTATTCATTGTTGTTGGGAAAGCAAACTTGTATAACCTCTATGGAAATCAGTTTTTTGGTTCCTCGGGAAACTGAGAATAGATTCACCTCACAATTCAACTAAACCACTCAGGCATCTATACTCAATGATTTCTACACCCTTCTGCAGAGATACTTGCTCATCCATGTTCATTGCTGCTCTATTCATAAAAGCCAGAAATTGGAAACAGCCTAGATGTCTATCAGATGAAGAATGGTACCTTTACACAGTAGAAAAATAATTCAGTTTGTAAGAAAAATGAAATTATTAGATTCACAGGTAGACTCACAAGAGACAAATGATGTAATTTTTATATGTGGATGGTAGCATTTAAACTTTTGATATATGTGCTACAATCCAAATAACCACAGAGTATAGGTGCCTAGTGAGGGATTAGTGGGGAGCAGAGGATCTCCCAAGGAAGGGGAAGGAGAATGTAGTGTCATAGAGCAGCAAAGGGGAAACTAGAATAGGATGAGCATTTAGAAAGCAGTAAGGAGCTATGCTGGTTTAGTAAAGTGTGGTAACAGGTTCTTCTCTGAGATCCCTGACCTCACTATGCCTTGATAGTTGCTTAGGTTTCCCTTACCAGACACATTTTCCCCTTGCTGATCAAACCTGAAATCCTTTAGATAACTGTTGTTCACCACCAATGTATGCATAACACTATTTTACTTTAGGGATCGCTTGCCATACTGGCTGTTGTTGAGGGTCTTGAGCTTCACAGCTGGCTAGGACTCCTAGTTGCTTCCCTCTCTTGGTAGCCTGCATAGAACCCTCTGGTTCTATGAAAGATAGTCCTTAGGGAGTAGGCTTTCAGGTTCGATCGAGCTTCTATCCTCTGAGTCCCGTGTGTGAATATATGATGTCTGAAGGAACAGAGACTTGTCTTCAGTCTCTGGGAGGAACCAAGGGTAACTGCAAAGTCTGTATTTCTTTGGGCAGTCTCTTGGACTTCACTAACCAACAACTTTCTCAGGCCTGGTGCTGGGGATTTTTATTAAATATTCTATTTCTCCATTTGTGTTACCAGCATCTGTCTAGACAACTTGTGAAGTATGTAAAGAAGACACACAACTTGCGAAGTTTATAGAGCACCAATTAAGAGATTCATTATGGCTCACTCTGTGCAAGATATATTACTGAAGAATCCTAAAAGGATGTAAGAGGAAACAGACAGAACATTTCTGTTGATCTGGGAATGGAGGGACAGGAGTTCATGCCAATACCGTTACATGGATGACAGTAGCTTGGGCAGTCACCCTGCATTCTTTGTTCTAGCAACAATACTGTTGATAGAAGCCTTCACCACAGTTTACAGATGAGGAAACTAAGGTTTGGGGAGATCTCAGAAACCTGCAAGGTCATACAACTATTACGTCCATGCCCAAGCTAAGACCATGTCCACATGGCCACGTGCAGAAGGCAGTAATAATTCCTGAGATGCGCAAGCTGAGTGTTGTAGAGATTCTTCATACAACAAGAGTCTCTGAAGTTGGTTAAATTTAAAGAAGGTTTGGGGGGCTTTATCTGGTCAGTTTTCAATGACATGAGTGAGTAAATATCATATAAAATAGGTTGCTTTCAATAATTATGGTTACTCTTTTAAATTAAAAAGCGAAAAGGCAGAAAACTTGAAATGATTGAGTCTTTTTTTTAACCTTGTGAGGATGTTGGTCAATGCACAGTACATTCAAGTTCCTTCTGCTGTTGGAAAGCATCATCAAAATGGAATAAATGAAGGTAAGCAATTAAAGTTCACTTTTCATTTAACTGTTTGGCCATAGCAAATATGTATAGCTGGTTACAGACACTTGGATATAAGCATGTGCTTAATCATGTTTGTTTAGTAATCTTTTACACTGATTGTCACACTTCTGCTAAAGTATTTTAAAATGTTGGAATGTTGGTCAATGTGAATAACCACTGGAAATTGCTTCCCTCAAAACAGATATGATGAAATGGATCTCAAGGTGAGAGAAATTTTTGGAGTGGTAGACTGAAAAATACAATTTTATATAAAAAACAGATGGAATCAAGTATTAGTTTTAATGATTGCTGCTGCTGTCTCCACTGATAAAAAGAAACCCGACTCAGAGAAGCAAGGTTGCTATTTTCCTCATTCCTTGTTTCTCATTCAGGTCTGGTGTGTTGTAGCTCTACAAAACTACTGTTTCCAATTGCTAAAAACACTGTCTACCGACCTCCTCAGGACCACAGCAAATCCTGTGCAGCTGCTTCGAACTGGGCTCAGGAGAATGCACTCCTGGTATGTTCGGAGAATGTAAGCATTTCCTAGAAAGTATGGTTTGAGAGCTATGTATTACAGTTATTAAAAAATATAATCCAGCATACATCCAACATTCCATGAACAGATAATAATGGCAGAACTGCAGAACTGTATAACTCAAGAAAAGTAAATGCTCAATGCTCAAGTTCTCTCTCTCTCTCTCTGTCTCTCTGTCTGTCTCTGTCTCTCTCTGTCTGTCTCTGTCTCTGTCTCTGTCTGTCTCTGTCTCTCTCTCTCTCTCTCTCTCTCTCTCTCTCTCCTGACTTTATTCCCCTTGGCTTTTGGGACTTTCACTTTCCAAAATGTTCTCTTTTTAAAATTGAACACATAGAATCCAACTTAATTCTGGTACCCTTGGGAGATAGTTTGGAGGGTTTTAGGTTTCAAACAGTCTTGCATATCTAGGGTGTGTGTCTGTGCGTGTGCCCGCACGTGGACGTCTGCCTGCGTGGGTAGAGGAGCATGCCAAACAACACAAAGCAGCCACTCATGAGAGGTCCTGAGCCTGGCTTGGCAGATCAGGATGCCGCTGTGTGCAAGGGTATTACTTACACGCGCGGCAGCTGTTCCGGTGACTATGAAGTTAAACACACTGGCCCGGTGTATTCTGAAGCCAGTGATAAACAAGTGTCTCAAAGATACGTGCACACAACAGCACATGCTTAGCCTTTGATGCTCGACAATAGCTGCCCCACACCCCCAGGTTTCCTGCTGCCCCCTTCACGGTCCCTGTCACCCAGTGCCAGATGGGAAGTGAGAGCTCAGCTGATCCACCTCTTTGTGGTGAAAAACCCCCAGAGCTTCAACTCCAGGCTACAGGTTACCGAAGCCTTCATGAAAAATTCACAGCTGATATTAACAAGTCGGAGAGTAAGGCGTGTCACATGATCCCCACCGCCGCCTTTCTGGTCGCAGCGGGGAGAAAGACACACTCTCTGAGCTGGTGCTCCCAACTATTCAGGTTGTGCAGAATGAAAGAGAAAGTAGTTAAAAACAGAGGAGGGGAAGATCAGAAAGCTGAGTCACCGAGCGCCCTGGAGAAAGGAGAGTCAGGTTTGGAGTCCCAAGGAGATGACCTCTGACACCCGAAAGAGAATGGGAAATATTTTACCTTTCTTGTACCTTCCTTTTTAAATTTAATATTCTCATAATTATTTTATGTCGCATTGCCTCTAGACTGCCCTTATTTTAAAATATCTTCCTTTCTAACTGACCCAAAGTGTATATATGTACTAGTGGCCACATGACATAAAGTGTGTCGGTCAGGGCACTCAAAATCCCGCTCTGTCTATTACGAAACATTCAATTAACTGCTAACACTGGCCATCCAACTGTGTTGGAGAACATTCTAGGCTGTACTTGCTACCCTTTAAACATCCTTTTCCATCTCCATGAATGCTCTTTTTCCGTTGGTTGACAATACACAATTCTTTTTTAATTACAAAAAGAATGTCAGAAATTTTTGAGATATTAAGATAATTGATAACTGTAATTTTAATACAAACATTTTTTGGAGACAAGGTTTCTCTGTAGCTTTGGAATACTCACATTTTTAAAGCATTCTTTCCTTCCTCATTCTTTCTTCTGTCTCACCATTTCATCCTCCCCCCTTGGGTTCTGCTTTGCAGCTCAGGCTGACCTCAGTTCTTGGTAGCTCTCCCTCTTCAGCCTTCTCAGCACTGGGGTGACAAGCTTGTACTCGTTCCTTGCTCCAGACACTATTCGTGTGTTTCTTCAGTTACTCTTCACAATAAGGAATAAACTAAATTCTAGTCATTAATACCATTAGACAGATAAGTAAACTGAGCACCTAAAGGTAAGTGATTGTGTACAGGGTCACGTAGAAGGGAGACATTTAAGCCCGGACTTGTTTAATGTTGTTTGAACCTAGCCTACTCATTATATTTCAAACAGTACAGGTTACTATACACATATACCCATTCTATACCATTGCAACTGCTCTAATATCCCCACTTCCCCAGTCAATATAGATTCCACACAATAGAATAGAATAAAATAAAATAAGACAGGCTTGGTTGTACATCCCAGCCTAGGAAACTGAAGCAGGAAGATCACTAAACTTAAAAAAAAAAAAATTGAAACTAAACTTAAAAAAAATTAAAAGAGCAAAAGACACATTTTACAATGAAGTTAAAGTCCCATTTGGCAACCAGCTTCAGTTTGAATCTTCCCTGGAAGCAATGATTACTAATGAGTTTGGTGTGTGTTTTAAAATATTGCATTGTACACTATGTACGTATATAGTGTCAGTGTTCTCAGGATTTCTTTTCACTCTGCATTGTGTATTTTGAGATCTACCCGTATCCAACCAATGGCTGTAGAAGGAAATCCTTTAGGAGGGCTTGAGTTTGTGAGGGTTCAGCCGGGAGCAAGCAGCACTAAGCCGTGGCGGACTTCAGCACACACATCACTGCATGCTGAGTGGGCGTAATGGGAGCACATAGGAGGTCTTAGTATCAATGCAATGATTTACTGGCTAGACATCCACATCAGCCAACTGTCAACCTCCTCAGAGTCGCCTCCCCCCAGTGAAGTGAGGGAGCCACACCTCATCGATAGCATTAAAGGAAAGGGGTGGCCTCTGTTCTAATAAAAACATTTAAACTTTTTTCTTCATTTCAAAAATTGATTTGTTTATGTTACTATCAAATCATAGGGGTGTGCCTGAAATCTCATCAGTATATAAAAATTTTCCAATATATTGCTATAGATCATAAGTGTTCACTAAAGAAAACTAAATTATTGTACAGTTTCCATTGTGGTTTTTAAATAGGTTAGAGTCAAATTTCTTTTTTGTGTCCATAAGATGAATGATAACCTACATCAAGGAAGAAAAAAAGTCATGTGAATTGATTATACATGATTTAATCACAACCATATCCCTTTGCTATCAATAGCAGAGCCATTTAGTTATCAGAAATAGAAACCTCCAAAAAATTACTTGGGATGCATCTGTCACCGGTACAAACCAGTCTTCAAAGAAAGGGAGAAGAAAGAAGGGGGAGGAGCAGGAAGAGGGATTGAAATATCTATAGGTGATTATTATTATTTGCATTTGTGAGATTTGTTGGTGTAATGACAACACATGTAAGCTATTCACAATAATAAAATATTTCACCAGGAGCCTATCAATAAATCTAATGTGAGCTAATAACTGTCGTACTCAAAATTCACCATTTAAAGGCCAAAATAAGAGTGTGTTAACTAATACCAGTGTCACATGCATTTACTGCCTCATCTTTATCTTATTGTCAAAATGACTGCAAGCATTTGGCTTTAAGAGGCTAAGTACACATGGGGGAAACCTGATCTTCAGGCTCGCCTCAGGATACCCCAAAGTTTACTTGGCAGCTGTGTATCCTGCATAGGTAGCGCAGAATCCGATCAGCAATGGCTGCAGTCAAAACGAAATGGAAACGGAAATTCTAACACCGTCTTATTGTCACCACGTAGGCTTTTATTCATTTTACTGTGGTAACATTTGTGCTTTTTGACAATAAGGCAGTGAGAGCTGTCTAAAGTACAACTTAAAATACTAAGAAGCAAGTGGAGAAAACCGTCTTTCTTAATTTTCCCTTTATTTTATAAACAATTTTCAGTTACCCTAATGCTATGCAAGGTTGGCAGGACAGAGCAGCTAAATATTGGTCGAAAAAAATATTAAGTAGAATGTTGTGTATCATCATGGAATCTGTCAGCTGAATATTCCTCAAGAGTGTGGAATTCCTGAAAGGATAATTTTAAATTAATTTTAAAATTAACACATGAAACAATGTAGCCTTTTCATATGTAGGCACCATGGTATTTGTTCTTTTCTGCCCCATCCCCCATTCTCCCTTTCCAGTCCTCTCTTCTGGAGGAAGACTTAAAGACTGTGAAATGATGTAAAAACACCAATAACCTGAGATAAACCCTAACCAATATTAGAGCACCTACAACAGGCATTCTTTCTTTTCACCATCTGCCATGAGGCTGTTGTTTCATATATGAGTCGAGAGTTCAGAGGGCTGTTAACCACCCCCTGTGAAGTGTGAGCAGTCTTGTTTGTAGGACCAGAGTTTAAGTTACCTGAGAACAGCCAGAGTAGCACTGCCTGGAACAGGGCAGAAACTCCAGAGCTTCCATGCTTTCACCCAGAAGTTATGTTCACGTTGAAAAGACTATCTTGTCTTTGTACTTGGAATGAGCACTTATAAGGAACTTTTAAGTTAAAATGTAAATGATTGGTTATCAGACACTTGGGATTTTTCCTGCTGTCATACAATCAATTTAAAATGGGCGATGTTGGGAATTTTATGCAATAAATGACTAAGAATTTGTGTTTGCAAACATTGTTTTTTTTTTTTTACCCTGGCTGAAAATGATTATAGTGTTCTACCTTGTAGGCTGAAAAGAGCCACAAAAGTTCAGTCCTTTCTTTAATATTTCATATTTGTAGGACCTACATGTTCTGATTTTCTATGAAAATCAATTAATCAATTTTTACTTAATTGAAATATGATTATGATATTTCCCCTTCACATCGTTATTCCAACTCTTCTCATCAACTCCTCCCATGTCCCCTCTACCTTAAAAATTCATGGCCTTTGTTCTTTGTTTTTTACGTTTTTAACTAAGCTATTATTTTTCTCCTCTCCCATCCCTTCCTCACCCCTCACCTTCTACCCTCTCCTATGAGCCCTACGTTCCCAATTTTCTCTGTTGATCTTGTCTTTTTCTACTTCCCATGTAGATTAGATCCATGTATATCTCTTTTAGGGTCCTCATTGTTGTCTATGTTCTCTGGGATTGTGAAATGTAGGCAGTTCTTTGTTTTTGTTTTAAGTCTGAAAGCCACTTATGAGTGAGTACATATTTTATTTATCTTTCTGGGTCTGGGTTATAAAACATAAAACAATATTATGTTTTCTAGATACATCAATTTGCCAACAAATTTTAAGCTGTCATTATTTTCTCTCCACTGTGTAGTCAGTCCTCCATTGTGTAAATGGACCACATTTTCCTTATCCATTCTTCAGTGGAGGGGCATTTAGGTTGTTTCTAGGTTCTGGCTATGACAAACAAAGCTGCTATGAACATAGTTGAGCACATGTCCTTATGTCATATTTGAGCATCCTTTAGATTTATATCCAAAAGTGGTATTGCTGAGTCTTGAGGAAGGTTGTTTCTTAATTTTCTGAGAAAACACCAAACTGATATCCAAAGGGGCTGTACAAGCTTGTACTCCCACCAGCAATGCAGGAGTGTTCTCTTTATCCCACATCCTCTCCAGCAAAAGCTGTCATCAATGATTTTGGTCTTGACCATTCTTACAGGTTCAAGATGGAATCTCAGAGTTGTTTTGATTTGCATTTCTCTGATGGCTAAGTATGTTGAGCATTTCCTTAAGTGGATTTCAGCCATTTGAGATTCGTCTGATGAGTGTTCTCTGTTTAGGTCTGTGTTACATTTTTGTGTTGTATTATTTGTTCTTTTGATGACCAATTTTTTGAGTTCTGATGTGGGGTTGGTGAAGATTTCTTCCCATTCTGTAGGCTGCCATTTTGTCTTGTTTACTGTGTTGTTTGCTTTACAGAAGCGTCTCAGATTCAGGAGGTCCCATTTATTAATTGCTACTTCTCAGTGTCTGTGCTACTGTGGTTATATTTAGGAAGAGGTCTGCTGTGCCAATGTGTTGAAGTGTACTTCTAACTTTCTCTTCTATGAGGTTCAGTGTGGTTGATATTATGTTGAGGTCTTTGATCCATTTGGTCTTGAGTTTTGTGCACGGTGATAGATATGAATCTACATTCAGTTATGCTAGCACCATTTGTTGAATATGCTCTTTCATTTTGTATTTTGTATTTGTTGCTTCTTTGTCAAAAATCAGGTGTGCATAGGTGTGTGGGTTGATATCTGAGTTTTTGATTCAGTTTCTTTGATCCTACTATCTGTTTTTATGCCAGTACCAGGCTGTTTTCAGTACTGTAACTCTGTAGTAGAGTTTGAAGTCAGGGATTGTGATGTCTCCAGAAGTTCTTTATTGTACAGGATTGTTTTGTCTATCCTGAGTGTTCTACTTTTCCATATGAAGTGGAGTACTGTTCTGGTGTAGGAGGTCCTTCTGTTTATGTGTTGCTTTCATTGGTTAATCAATAAAGAAACTGCTTGGCCTGACAGGGCAGAACTTAGGTAGGTGGAGAAGACAGAACTGAATTCTGGGAAGAAGAAAACAGAGTCAGGCAGAGAGCCACCAATCTTTTCTGGCAAGCCATGACCTCGTGGTGTTATACAGATTATCAGAAATGGGTGAAATCAAGATATGAGAGTTAGCCAATAAGAGGCTAGACATAATGGGCCAGGCAGTGATTTAATTAATACAATTTCTGTGTGATTATTTTGGGGGTAAGCTAGCCAGGTGGGACGAACAAGGGGCCCTGTGCTCCTTTCAGCATTGTTCTTTCGAGGTCTGTGAAGAATTTTTCTGGGATTTTGATGGGCATTGCATTGAATCTGTAGATTCCTTTTGGTGAGATTTCCATTTTTACTATGTTAATTCTACCTATCCAAGAGCAGGGGAGCTCTTTCCATTTTGTGGTATCTTCTTTAATTCCTTTCTTCAAAGATTTAAAGTTCTTGTCATACAGGTCTTCTACTTCTTTGGTTAGATTTACTCCAAGATATTTTTTTTTTGCTCTTTGTGGCTATTGTGAAGGGTGTTTCTCTGATTAATTTATCAGCCCATTTAACATCTGTATAAAGGAGAGCTACTGATTTTTTTGAGTTAATCTTGCATCTTGCTACATTACTGAAGGTAATTATAAGTTATAGAAGTTCCTTGGTAGAATTTTTGGGGTTACTTATGTAAACTATCATATCATCAGCAAATAGTGAGAGTCTGACTTTTTCTTTTCCAATTTGTATCCCCTTGATCTCCTTCTGGTGTCTTATTGCTCTAGCTAGGACCTCAAGTGCTATACTGAATAGATATGGAGAGAGTGGACAACCTTGTCTTCTTTCTGATTTCANTTGTATCCCCTTGATCTCCTTCTGGTGTCTTATTGCTCTAGCTAGGACCTCAAGTGCTATACTGAATAGATATGGAGAGAGTGGACAACCTTGTCTTCTTTCTGATTTCAGTGGAATCATTTTGATTTCCTCTCCATTTATTTTGATTTGTGTTGTTTTGCTGTATATTGCTTTTATTATGTTTAGGTATGTTCCTTGTATCCCTGCTCTCTTCAAGACCTTTATCATGAAGGGATGTTGTATTTCGTCAGCTTTTTCAGCATCTAATTAGATTCTGTATGTTTAGTGTTTTGATTATTATGTAGCAAGGGAATTTTTTTTATCAAGTCTATTCGGTGTTCTGTAAGCTTCTTGTATCTTCATATGCATATCTTTCTTTATATTGGGAAAGTTTCCTTCTATGATTTTGTTGAGTATATTTTCTGAGTTTTTGAATCCCTACTATTCTGAGTTCTTCTATCCCTACTATTCTTAGGTTTGGTCTTTTCATGGGTCTCATATATCCTGGATATTTTGTCTTAAGCTTTTGTTAGATTCAATGTTTTCTTTGACAGATACTTCTATATCCTCTATCATATCTTCAACACTTGAGATTCTCTTCATTCTCTTGTATTTTGCTATTGATGCTTGCATTTTTTGCTTCTGATGATTTCCCCATATTTTCCATTTCCAGAATTCCCTTGGTTTGTGTTTTCTTTATTGTCTCTGTTTTGGTTTTCAAGTTTTGAATTTTTTCTTTCACTTGTTTGATTGCTTTTTCTTGTTTGTTTTTTTTTATTAAAAAATTTCCACCTCCTCCCCTCCTCCCATTTCCCTTCCCCCTACCTTTCTTGGTTTTCTTTAAGAGATTTGTTAATTTCTTCCAATTTTTTTGTTTGCCTTTTCCTCCATTTCTTTGAGGGAATTTTTCATTTCCTCTTTAAGGGCCTCAAACATTTTCCTTAAGTTATTTTTTAGGTCATTTTTATCTACTTCATCTGTATCAGGGTGTTCATGTCTTGCTATTGTAGAACCAATAGTTTTTGTTGGTATCATGTTGCTCTTTGTGGTATTGAGTGCGTTCTTACCTTGTCTACCCATATTTTCCTCTGATTGGTGTAGATGGGGCTGTGTCTCTGCTGATCACTCTTCCATGTATCAGTGGATCCAAGGCTCAGAAGGTTGCTTATCATAGTACAGTGGGGCCATGGTTTCAGTCACCCTAGAGGTCATGTGGTATTCGTGGAGGTTGCTTAGTGCTCCTGGATGTCACTCTGCAATCCCAGAGGTCATTTGGGCTTGCTCCTATGGAAGTTGCTTGCTTTGACCTGCTTCTGCAAAGGTCGCTGACTTAGGTCAGCAACCTCTAGGGGAGGTTGCTAGCTAAGGTCAGGTCTCACGAGGGTGCCTTGGGCCTACTGTGATGGATGTCCCTGGCTTGGGCCTGCTCCAGTGGAGGTTGCTGGATTGGGCCTGCCCAACAGAGGTTAGTGGCTCAGACCTGCTCCCACGGAGGTCCCTCTCTTGTACCTGCTCCTATGGAGGTCACTGGTTTGGGCCTGCTCCTGCAGAGGATTCTGGCTTAGGTCTACTCCTGTGTAGGATGCTGTCTAGGGCCGGTCCTACTGTAGTTGCTGGCTTAGGCCTGCTCCCTCAGAGGTCACTCCCTCATACCTGTTCCTGCAGATGTTGTTGGCTCAGGCCTGCTCTGGAGAAGGTCACTGGCTTGAACTTGCTCCCGCAGATGATCCTATCTTGGGACTGTTCCTGTAGAGATCACTGGACTGGGCCTGGTCCTGCAGAGGTCACTGGCTCATGTCTCTTTCTTTAATTGTTATTGTTACACTTATATATGTGTGTGGGAAAGAGAGTGCAAGAGAGAGAATGTGAATGCAGATTAATTGTCCTGTTTATTAATATATACAGACTTGCTGACTACTTGGTATTGGATAACCATTTAGGGGGGTCATCCCTGAGGAAGACTAATTTCATCTCTCAGTTGTCATTAATTATCTGTAGTTCTTTATTTCCTTAGGTGGTATAGGTTTGAATGAAATTTCCCCATAGGCACATATATTTGAACACTTGGTCCTATTTGAACACTTGGTCCCCAAATGATGGTGATGTTTGAGGTGAGGGGTTGGCCTTCTAGGAGGTGGAGGTTTCTAGAGGAAGTACATTGCTGAGGGGAGTCTTTGAGAACTGATAGCCTTGTCCCACTACCAATTCCCACTCTGCTTCCTTTGTGTATTTGAGATGTGCCCTCTCTGATTCCTTCTACAGCACCTTCTATCATGCCTCCTCCGCCAATGTTGATTCTAATCCTCTAGAATCAAAAGCCAAAATAAATGGTTTCTCTTTTTTTATATATATAAGTAGCTTCTGGTTATGGTATTTTCTCACAGCAACAGAAAGGTAATTAATATACCTGGACACTAAAATATTGAGAGCTTAAGAACAACATTGTCTCATTGTGATACAACTTCATTATTGTTTGAAGGGTCAACTTTCTATTAGTAAAATAATTCTTGACGGGATTATGTGGATAATAAAGGCATCTACTCACTTGGAACTGTGTTTCCTCAGAAGATCACTTTTTGCTGAAGTCACTTGTAGTAAGCGCAAGACAGAGAAACAACATGTAGTTGTGCCAAGATGCTTGTTTGTGAGGTACACTAGCAGAGGAAAGACTGAGACTCATACACTGAAGTAGAACGAAATCTGAATCATCCTTTTAGGAACAGCCTGGCACAGGGAACCAGCCTAAAACCAGATATTATGGCTGCTTTTCATTCCAGTAGAGGCCCAAACCATACTACATGTTCCATACAACAACATCTGTGTGGTAGTTGGTGAGAGTTCTCTAGGCAGAGGATGACAAACTGAGTTCAAGTCCCAGAACCCACACGGTTGAAGGACAGAACATAAGTTGTTTGCTGACATCCATGCATGAGTCATGGAAAGTATTGCCTGGTGTCATAGTTAGGGTTTCTATTGCTGCTAAGAGGCACTCCCTTTCAGGGCCATTTTTCTCTCAAACCATCACACCTGGTGTGCATATGACCCCTTCTTCAAATAAACAAATCATTGTTTAAAAGCTAAACAGAAACATTGTTTATGTTGCTTCAGAACTCAGGCATAAGAGTCAAATAGTGCCAGAAATTTACAGAAACCCTTTTATTCCAATTTTTGTGAAGAGATAGTTGGTTAATGTAAAAATAATATACTCACACTCATAAATATACACATATATGTGTATATATGTTCACACACACTGAATTCAACCTAATATACAAGACATTGTGAGAATTACTATATAAATACTAAATATTAAATATATACAGACACATTAAATATATGTATATGGACACACGTTGCATACAATCTGATGTACAAGACTCCATGAAAATTACTAATATGAAGAACTTAGCTAAACTGATTGTGATGGATTCAAGGGAACAATATAATCTATACACAAAAGGTATGACACACATTTGAACTCACAGATACTGTGGCAGCATGCCCAAGCCTTAACACAATAAAAAGATAGATGAAATCTCAGCACTAAGAAGGGGAAAGTGGATGTGGGCTTCTACTTCTAAACAGGAAGTTATATGCCATTGATACTCAGTCACAGAGGGAAAATCAGTTTTCTCTAGTGGGGTGTCACTGGCTCTACAAGCCACACTCCAGGACAGGCTCCATGCCTAGGAGTAGTTGACCAAAACAAAATGAACTCAATTGTATTTTTGTAGACAACTGATGTCCTCCCCACTATTTTTTGGAACTCTATTCACAGAAATATTCTTTAAAATGCACTTCAGTGACAGTAATCGTGGCAGCGATCATGATATCTATCATAATAAAAGTGCAAATGAGAGAAAATTTTTCTATTAAAGCGTTGCCCTTTAAGCTAAAATTATCGTGTAGTTTTCTTTTATCTAGATCACATGCTTGATCGTTAAAAGGGAATTTGAAGTATCTCCTTGGAATAATGTCTTTTATAAGGGAGCTACTGATCTCAAACATAGCAGATGTTCTACAGAACATTGTCAAACTTTTGTTTTTCTAAAAGTCTCCATGATTCATGCTGCATTCTTCTGTCAAAAGTTGACACAATTAGAAGGATTAAAACAATTAATAATTCATTGACTTTTTAAATTTAAGTCAAGTCTGTGGTGGTTTTGAATAAGACTCATTTATTTTTTATTCTTCCTCACTACCAAGGTTTTTTACTGATTGTTCTAGATACACTTATTCCCTTCCTTAGTGGATAAATGATCCTCAGTGAGCAGTCTATCCCCCTGTCACAGCCATGCTCCTTTACCCAGGAAGAAGCCAGCTTTTGGCTACTTCCGCAGCTTTATTTATGATCCTGGAAGTGAGGAGAAATTTAAGGAGGAAGTCATTTAACAACAGTGAAGGAAGTCTAACATGCCAGATGTTTATTTAATCTTAAAATTTTGATTACCTATATAACATTTGTTATCCAACTCATATGTGGGTCTTTTTTTCAAAAAGGAACAAATTTTAAGCAATAATATGTATAAAATGTGCCTTTAATAAGTGTAACACATTAAACATGAATGAAATATTTGTCAGTTAATAGCAAGAACTTAAAATACTTTTAAAATGCTTTTGCGCTAGTTGAGAAGAATAAGTAGACTAAGTAGCCAATCATATATAGACTTTATGTAACAGAACAAGAAGAAACCTTATAGCCTAACCTCAAGACTTTTCTGTCTTTGTGGCTGTACTCTAAGAGATCTTTTACTCCATAGTCTCTCAAACAGAAACAGTTGTTTAGCAGTCATTGGCTAAGTGGAAGAATGGATGGATTAAGGTTTAATCCTCAATGCAACATTTCAGAAAGAGATGATTTATTCTATACTGGTTGCAAAATAAACAGGTCCAGGAAAATATATGTTCTCTTACTGCAACGCTTAGAATGTGTGACTGTGGATGCATTATTCCTGTGGGAATTCCAAGGACTTGTCTCATGATTAACCTATTAACAGCCCCAAACAAGTCTCTTTGCTCACCTGTGTGTAGAAAGAATGGACGCCCCCTGGAGGGACATATCCTCTCAAATAAGCCTGCAGGATTTGTCCTGCATACTGCCATGGCAGTCTAACAGTATGTCTTAGAGCACCGCAAACGGTTAGTTTGAGTGTTTTTTCAATCTTCTGAAATAATAGAAATAATTATCTTGGTTCAAAAAGGGTTATCAGTGTTTCTATTTTTTTTCTTTTTGCCTAATAACTTACTGAAATTGAAGTGGTGGTCATTTTTATTTAACTATTACTATATTTTGTGGTGACCTTACTTGATAACAATGCTTTTTAAATTTATTTTTATTATTTTAAAATTATATGTATAAAGAATATTTGGATTTAATAGACATTTAAATTGACCTATCAATGAATTTCAACTGTGTTTTCATTAATTTTATGGGGTTTTTAGACTGTATTAAAGTAGTACTATTTACCCCAAATTCCATCTGAAACACATTTCTTTCTTGTATATATTCTAAAATATTCCTGTGTATTGTATTAAGACAAAAGCTTTGTATTTGAAGTCAATGAAAATAAAATACAGCCTCAGAACCAGGGCTATGAGTAGGCCTACCCTAACATCTACCTCATCTATGAACTTCTGAAGCATGTGAAGGCAGCCAGACCTGCAGATAAAAAGCAGCAGAATTTCCATATTTCTGTAACACAAGGTAACAATAAGATATCCAACAGGACTCTCAGTGAGGGCCTAGTACCACAGGTGTAGCAAAAGTCAGAAGCCTCAAACAAGACCAGTGACTCATTGCAATGAACATCTTTACTCAAATAAAGATGTATGGGCTAAAGGGTATACTGTGTGACTCACTGCTCACTGTATTACACTACAATTTCCATGCTGAGACTCTCTCTCTCTCTCTCTCTCTCTCTCTCTCATGTTAGTTAATTTGGTTTTGCTTTTGGGGCTTTCTTTTTGTTTTAAATTTTATTTTATTTTGGGAATAGGTTGCAAGGGCAGAGAGCAGATATGAAGGGCCTGGGAAATGAAATGAGTGTGATTGGAATGCAAGATGTGAAATCCCCAAGGAAGAGAAGAAGAAGAGGAGGAGGAGGAGAAAGAGGAGGAGGAGGAAGAGGAGGAGGAGGAAGAGGAAGAGGAAGAAGAAGAAGAGGAAGAAGAAGAAGAAGAAGAAGAAGAAGAAGAAGAAGAAGAAGAAGAAGAAGAAGAANNAGAAGAAGAAGAAGAAGAAGAAGAAGAAGAAGAAGAAGAAGAAGAAAGAGGGAAAGAGAGAGGGAGAGAGAGGGGCCTAGTAAGAGATTCTTAAATGATCTCTCTGGCTTCCTGTCTCAAGACGTGACCTTTCCTTAGCTTATGCATTACTGAAGCTACTATCTGCGCTGAACAACACAGCCCCATAATGAACTTTGCCACACTGGACTTTCAGCATAAATACATCTAAAATTATACCTAATTTTTATGGAGATAGTCTGCTGTTAGTGTTTTATTAAAATTAAACATATACCACCACAAGGATTTTTGAATACGCAAGTTTTATGAAATAAAAATTGCCTTAAGCACAATTGGGTACTGATCTAAGGACTAAAGCAAGTGATTTAGCTGCATGGTCAAAGATTTGGAAAGAACATTATTGGAAAATTGACGAGAAAGACAATTGTGGAAGGGATTTGTGCATGGATATTTCCAAACAAGCAAAGGCTTTGTTTCCCATCTATCCTTGCTTTAAAAAGTGACCACGGTAACAAGTATGGAGGCCAATGGGTTCAGCAACATGAACTTCTACTTATCACAATCAACTTGTATATGACTGACACAGAACGTCAAATCTGCAAGCAACAGGAGCCAACACTGAGCCTCTGATTATCCATTATTGCACGAGGAGACTGTCCAGTGACATAGTGGCAGGCTGTCCTTTTAAAGACATGGTGACAACACGAACTAGATAGCAATCGCCTGGAGGCCTAAGCAGGGCTCCCTAGAAGGCCATGTATGCTCTGTATCAGCATTCTTCCCCTCATGCTCATTCCCAAACCCATTCTCCTAGAGCCAGATGGATTGGTTGGCTAGTGGAGCAGACCCTGTAGGACAAATACAGATTATGAATGGAGTTTGTGGGACTGGCGTCAGTGATTCAGGAGGGAGGTGTTGCTCAACCCACAAGGCTGGCTGGCTCACCTGTCCCATTCTAACAATGAAAGTGTGGCTGATTTCTGGAGAACTGTGTATCTTCAGTTCACATTGACAGCCAAAGCCTGGGCTCCATGTCAGTAGAGGTTGACAGCAGGAGTGGCAGCAACAGGGGAGACTCCCTCACCATCAGGAAGAGAAGGCACACAGTCTAGTTTGCTGTGTGTTGCTTCAATAAAAAACCATCGTGAACAAAAGCAATTGAGAGGAAGGGCTGACTTCACCTTTCGAGTCCATCATTGGACTTGAGCAGAAACTCAAGGCAGAAGTTTGAAACAGAGACCACAGTTGAGTGCTGATTGCTGGCTTGTTCTTTCTGACTCACTACAGAGAATTACCTATCCAGCAATGACCTATCTGCCCACGAGTGGCACTGCCCATGATGGGCTGGGCCCTCCCACATCAATCAACAATCATACAGTTCCTCACAGACATGGCCACAGTCCCATCTGATCTGAGAAATCTCTTAAATGAGATACTATCCTTCCAGGTGACTTTTGGTCATACCAAGTAGACATAACTGACCAGGATAGAAGGGCAGGAAAAGCAAAGGCTTTTTGTTAGAACTTCCTTACACCTGAGCCACTGCCAGGAGGTAGCACCCATTCTGAGAGAGGGCCTTTCCCCCTCAGGCAAGCCTTACAGAGAATACCATTGCAGACCTGCCTAGAAACACGTTGCTTTGATTAAAGTTCCAATCAAGTTGACAACCAAAATTAACCATCACACCAGAATTCATGGGTCCAAAAGTCAAATGTTAATGGTTCTGCTCAGCATCACTCATAGTAACCTATTAGAAAAACTTTTGCATTCTACTTCCATGATCTTATGCTCTTTGGACTAGAAGCTTTGGTTTCAGAGAAGACATAACAAATATTTCACTAAACTGGAACCTAAAATCAGCAGTGGTCACTTTGGGCTCCTAACACACTTCGGCCAAAAAGCTAGGGGAGGGATGATTGGTCTAGACTACCAAGGGGAAATTGAACTGCTTTACTGGGGAGACAAGGGTAGTGTGGCTGGTATGTGGTGGACCTTTTAGGGAATCTCTTGGTGTTCCTATGCCCTGTGATTAAGATCAAGAAGCAATTCTGACAATCAAATCCAGGCATTATGATAAGTAAACCAGATCTTTCAGGAAATAAGGAGTGGTTTATCCTTTCAGGTAAAGAACCAAGGCCTGCTTGCTGAGGTTGGTGGAACTATGGAATGGAGAGTAGAAGAAAGTAATAAATATCAGATAAGGCCGCATAACAGGTTATGGAAATGGAGATAGTAATTACCATGGGTATTTCTGTTATATTTTTGAGGAATATTTTTATGCATGTATGTATTAAGCAAATACTAGTGATTTCAGTTCTCTATTTCTTTATCATGTAATATCATGTAATGCCAATTAGGATATCAATAGTTAAGTGTTATAAATGCATTCCATTATATGTATATTATAGAATACTAGGAGTTATTAATTCCTTGGGGGATTTTGCTCTCTATTCTGGTTATATGTGTAATAAATACAATAGGCAATTAGAATTTAAACTTGGTATAAGAAAGTGTGATTGACTCTTTGTATGAGATGGACTTGTGATAGTTAATTTTCTTGTTTACTTGATTGGATCTAGAATCAACTAAGAGACATATCAGTAGGTGAGTCTGTGAGCATATTTCCTGGAAGGATTTGCGATAATGTAAGACCTTTACTAAAAGTGGTTAATACTTTTTTATTATTAAAAATTTCCACCTCCTCCCCTCCTCACATGTCCCTCCCCCTCCTCCCACTCCCCTTCCCCCTCCCTCTCCAGTCCAAAGAGCAGTCAGGGTTCCCTGC